>JAKELH010000079.1:0-237652 GCA_021525015.1 Lactarius pseudohatsudake | reverse complement strand
AGTCTCCAGCATCCACTGGGCATAGCACGCCAGTGGCCTGATTTGGAAAGTTTCCGGCCCCATGTGATGTTAGCAAGTGATACTGTGTCACATGAAATGCAAGCGCGATTCCATTCGTTGATAATAGAGGTCTTCGAACTGTGTGCAAACTCCACAAGAAGTTCATGGCCTCGAAGAAGATCCTGATACGCAATGGAGTGGCATTGCAGAATCCGAACTCCAGCGACCAGTTTACAGAAATTGAGCCAATATTTGGGGGCAAAATGTGTCGGAATAGTGTAGGACCCAGTCCATAGAGATACTGCTGGAACTCCCAGGCCTTGTAACCGGTATTCAATTTCTTAGCAGGGTCCCGGGGTGCCCTTCCAAAGGATGATGGTATGAATGGAACTGCTCTGACTACGGTTTTGTGCGCGTTCCAAAGCGCGTTCTTTCGATAGAACACGGCCCAGTCCCACATGGACCTGTCGTCGGGTTCATAAACATTGATCTTACCAGTAAACAGTTTCAAGAATAGGTCCGGGTCGTTTAAAACCGTCAGATGCATGATGACCATCGTGAATACATTCGGCACAGGGAGAGGTTGATGGGGAAGACCACTGAATAGGGTCTGTTTACAAAGCCCCACAGCAAGGCGTTGAGCTGGTACTTGGTCTGGGTGTTGGCAGAAAGTAATTGGCCGAGGTTCTGTTGGTACTTCCGATCGAGATTACTCCGATACATTCGGATCCTCAACAGGGATATCGGGATGTTTGCATCCTTGACTGAGTAATTATGTGGTAGGCACATGGCAGGATAATAATGACCGTCGCCCGTGCGATGCCGACTTGGCATGTTACAGTAAAGGCGACAGCCAAATTTCCCGCTATGCCCGACCATACCAGACATAGATGCACTGCCAAGACTATCGGCAGTCGCGAAGATGACCATTGGAATCGAGTGAGGAATGTAGGCGCCTAGCGAAGCATCGTAGAGTCTGAGGCCCTGCGCTGGAGGGCAGCCACATGAAACAACGACGGAAATAAAAACGAATCAAAGTCCCCTGGTTTATTCGGACCAGGAACAATGGCACCAGGAATCACAAAGGTTTTTTGTAACGCAGCTCTGGCAGAAGATTGTGAAATACCCATAAAAACCCAAGCCTCAGATGGCTGGTCTGCACAAAGCTGCGCACCGTCTATGGATATCTGCAAAGTGACGTCAGATTTACCAAAGCCCCAGTATTCCAAGCATCAAGCAACTCTTTTCGCAGGAGGTATCATCATATTTATTGAGTTGACCATTGTTGCAACGCGCATACTCCACATTTGCAGCGAGCCTCCTCTCTAAATAGTGCATCTGCTCAGCCACATCACAAGATCCGTAGAAGGCTTGAATGACAGGCCTGATAGGTATTGTGGTGAAGCGCTTTCGAGGGCTTGTAGTCCCAGGGAAGTAGCGAGACGTAGAGCACTGTGGACAGACTTTGAGCTCATTGTACGGCCCAGTGTAGGCCATACAAGAATTAATGCACATATCATGCTCCAAGGGTACGACACCAGAGAGCCAGCGAAGGCGACGCTTGGCCTGGTCATACAATAAAAAAGGGTCTTCTGGGTTGTTGAGTAATTCTATTTCACGGGTAGTGTCGTAATGGGCCCTGGATGCGTTCGCGTTGTTGATAAAATGCCTAAGGGACCTAAGCAAAGGCTTGGATCCTCTAGGTCCATGACCAGGCTTGGATCCCGCAGAGTTTCAATGTCCTCGGGTTGCATACCCGAGTTTTGAGAGACGCAGTTCCTAGCTCATTGAGGAAGTCCTGCGTAATCTGTAGATCTGGGAGGCGTATAACCACACTAGAGTGGGATTTTGTCGTTGTCGTCGTTGTCGCCTTCTCGCTCGATCAGTGGATCTGGCCATATTAGCCCCCAGTCGTGTTGATGATGTTGCCCAGATTGCCCAATCCCAGCAGTATCCGGGCTTGGCCCACATCGCAGACATTATCCAAGTCATCGCCATAGCCTGGATTGCCTAGATTTTGCCTGTCGGATGCATCAGAGTTGACAGGGCCATCTCCATCTCCATCACGAGAGGTGCTGGGTCCAGGCTCCCTTTCAGACGGCTGATTTGTCTCCGAAGCCGGCTACGAGGGGGTCAGACTATATACACAAGCCATACAGAGAGACAGATGACCTGTCTGCACTCTGTATGCTGGCCAGTCTGAGCTGCCCGATGTTGGTGTGCATTCACGCGGGAAGCTGCCCTTGCATTTGCTGCCACTGGGACATCCCCAATGGAACGCAGAAAGTTTGCAAGATGTGTTCTTGCAGCATGTTGGAGCACAGACTTGCGGCAAACCATTGGATTACAAAACTGAAGAGTAAACTGACATGAAATAACAGCCAGAGGACGTGCACAAGTCATCATGAATGTGAGGATGGCAGTATCTCACAGAAACGATCCAAGTCAATAAAAAATTATGTAAACAAAATTAAACGAAATTATATACGGACTTCCCACTGGGGTTGAGGGTCCACATGTCCACATCTTCCCTCATGGCCATGACTCTTAAATATAACCTTGTGCATCAGCTACGATACGTGAACCTCAATGCAGGCAATGATGATGACAACGACGACAACGACGAAACGATGAAGATCGGTCAGCAGAAGAGGAGGTGGCTCCTTGTGGTTGTGTGGGCAGAGATCTTGCGCAGGAGGGAGGACTGAATACAACGGCGAAACACACACTGCACGTACCTCACCTGCCCCAATCTTAATCCTTCCTCACATGTTGGAACTCCCTGGCAGCATATGTATGCCAGAGGTAACAACTGTGTGTTATTACGACAATGGGTATAGATGTCGCGACATTCAGCCATCTTCTTGACCAAGGCTTCGCCGAGAGATGGGATTCAACACCAATCCCTTGCGATGATATCTCATTGGGTGCAGTTCCCTGTATTGATTGGTGTTCCCTCGATGCTGCTGGCGCTCTTGGGCTGGTCCTACATTATCTTGCTTCAACAATGCGCAAGATATCCCTCCAGCAAATCTTTGGTCTCGTCCCCACAACAGTTGCTTGCTATCTTTCATTTTCCCTCCAGATACTCCTTACAGTCTTATGCAACATCCCCTCTGCACGAATCGAATGGCCTCATGGTGAGACGTTCGATCACTTCACTCAGCACATCGTCGATCAACATGAACAACTTTTGGCACGTTCGGCTTCATCAATGGTCTCAAACTCTCAGTTGAGGAATCATCAGACCAGGACATAGAGAATGCCATGTATAATGGCTGGTTACATGAACATTTTGTCAGTAATATCTTGGTTTTCGGCCCTGATGGTATGTACTACTCGCTTCACCTTACTCAACCAATGCCAATGACTTAGGATTTGTAGGAACTATCATTGTGTGCTGTCTCAATGCACCTGGGAGCTGGCATGACTCGAGAGTTGCGCTGACCATATACGAGAAGTTGCGCTCACAAACGCCGAACGGGTTTTACCTTGTAGCCAACACAGTGTTCCCCCAAGGCAGTGCAGCACTTTGTCAGGGTGGTTACATTCATGCGCCGATGAAGGCTGGTGAGACCCTCCACATGACAGAAGACAGGATGCGGGCTGCAGTTCAATTCGACAATCAGCTCCTCTCCTGTCGACAGGCTGCTGAGTGGGGCATGCACACGATTCAAGGCTCGTTCAGCCAGCTTCAAATGCCCCTTCCTATCAATGACACAAGGGACATGCAAATCTCATCGAAATCTGCGTCTGACTTTCCAATGTCCGTGCGCGTCTCGTCGGCATTAGCCAAAATCAAAGAAGTTTTCATGCCGATTTGGAAGGACTCGGAGGAGGATGTCAGTGTCTGGGATTCGTTTGAGACAATGCACTTCGGGCAGATCAGGAAAAAGGATCGTGTATCAAGGTTCCATTTGCATGTAGATGAAGTCTAGTTTTGTTCCGACTCGCAAGTCTATACACAACATTCATCATTGATGTATCAAACTACTCAATAGAAGAACCCAGCCACTCAGATGGTGTTGTTGCCCGTGCGTTCCCAGTGCCACTTTGCAACATCACGAGCAACGTAGCCGGGCCTTCATCCTCCTGATACACCATCTTTTCTTTTCCTTTCTCCGACCTCTTTGGAACGACTGGTGAAGAATCCATGCAACGTTGTTTGCCCTTCAATGCAGAGCGCGACGGAGACCGAGAGTGATGACTAGAAGAGGCAGAGCCACCAGGACTAGAACTGGACTCGAAGGTGAGGGGCCGTTTGTGATGGGCAACGACAATGGGACGAGCGACCACTGTGCTTCCCCATGAGTTCCAACACTTTCAGATGCATATTGACCTTGTCAGCTCGATGTTCCGCCCTGTTTAGCTCGCGTAGTGTAGTTTGTAGCATCTCTTGTAGGTTTGCGACTTCCTGGCAAAGTGCGTCGTTTTGCAGCTCTCGAACACGGACTGTTTCTTCGAGTGCACGGATCTGTTGGAGATAGAGGCGCTGAATGGCCCTGTTGTCTTTTTTTTTTTTTTTTTTTTTTTGAATCCATTTTTGTGCGCCTGAGGGCAGAATACCCTATGTAGCACTACACTTTCAATATACTACGCATTCATGTCTCTCCGCTTCCCGGTAATCTCGCTTTATATCTTAAGTCTCCCCCCGCCTCCCGGATGGGAGACGGCTTTAGCTTCTTGTCAAGCGTTGAAATTAGTGGGGCGTATGAGTCGCCAGGGCGTGAGGTGCGGCCGCGATGGTCTTGAGTTGAGTAGGGCCCTGTTGTCATTTTGGTGTGCCTCTGCATCAGGAGAGATGCTGGAGAGGAGTTTTTCAGCCAGCGAAGCTGAACCGTGTTTCGTCTGCCAGGAAGTGCTGCCACCAGCACTGCTGCGAATGCTACCACCATCTGTGCCAGGACGGGAAGTCACGAACCTCTTCTTTGCAGGTGGAGCGTCTTCTACCCCGTCCGTGTCACGATCACGTGACACGTGACATGGCTTGCCAACACACTCGGATGTCTGCCAGCAAAGAAGACTGACACGTCTCGTATTCGTACGCTTACACGTCCTTAGAAAATAGTCACGAAAAGCCATAGTTTGTACGACTATAAGTATGAGGCTGTAGTAGTCCTGATCCCGCATCTTGTCTTTGAATAAACCAGCTTGTCTCTCCTCCTCATAGTCAGAGCAACATCCCTCTCATCGACTCTGTCAATCTCCCTTTCCGGCTTAATTGCCTAGTCATTCTTACTCGTGTCGATACCCTCGACCTCTGACCCGCTGCCCAACGGCACGACCGATCCGGCTGGATCGTAAAAGTCCGAGTCTGAGTTGCTGCCACTGCCACCCTCTGGACAATCTTCCAGATCAACCAAGCCCCAATGTCCTCCATCTTGTGGTTCACCTGGAAGACTTCGTTCAAGGCATTGGAAATTTCACCAGTGCCTGTTGGGGACCATCGGACATGATCTACGAGAGCGCCCTCTTAGAATAGAGCTGTGTGGCATCCAAGTCATGTTCTAGTACTCACCCTATACCATTTTCTCTCGCATGTGGTCCCACACGTGCTCTCGCTGATTGTTCAGAATAGCATAGTCATTGTTGTACAGCCCTTTGATTCGCTTCCAGACATTCATCCCAAGTGGATGGCTTCCTCCACAAAATGAGTGAGGGCAATGATGTCTTGTGTGCTCCAATTTTGAGAGCCCTGTGTACGACCCTTCTGGGCAGGTGCACATGGCGCATTTTGATTGGGGACCTTGTTGGGGACAGTCTTGCTGGTGGGCTGCTTGCGTGGGTGTCCGGGACCTCGTTTCACAGGAGACTTTCTCTCAGGTTCCTCACTTGGAGTAGCCACTGGCACTGGGGTGGGGTTCGACGATGGCTCAGATTGGTGTGGGTGCTGTGTGTGAGTGCAAAGGACGACATGAAAGGTCCTTCTGGAGCTGGCAATGCATGCATGTTGGGCTGCATGTTGTAGTTATATGATACGGCTTGGTTGTAATATGGGTTGAACGCATGAGGATGATATGTGTTTGGTTGATACAAGGGACCAGCGCTCTGCCCTATGATGGGCACATTCTGGCCACCACTCTGCCCTATGATATTAGAGACATTATGAATGGTACTTGGGGGTGGCAGTGTAGGCGATGTTCCAATCAAAGTCATAGCAAAGTCGGATTTTGTGAAGCAAACCGCTCCTGCTCTTTTAAAACCCTAGCAAATTTTGCGATTCAAGTTGTCCCATCACACTTCGCATAACACGAGGTTATGTCCTCAGACATCCCCACCCGAGCTCAGTCACCTTTCCACTGGGTCTGGCATCCCAGCATTTCAAGTCTAGAGGACTCATGATATTCTGGCGGAGGGTCAGGAGGGTCTGCCAAATAAATTATCTAGAGGACATGAAATGTATTATGTGATCAGTGTGTGCCTGGACAGCACCTTGGCAATCTGGAGAAAACTCTGGTCTGGAGAATAATCTAGAGACCAGATGCTATGGGAAGTCACCCAGTGTTCAAAAGTGTTATGTTCATATTAACTAGCACACTTAAATCTTCTGATCTGAGGCCAAATGTGGATAACAGTTCCTCTTGAGTCTAAAGGGTCTTGGGGTAACTGTTTACTGTTTACTATTTAGTTTATTTACTTCATACCACCATGCCAGCAGTAAATATATGGTAAAAGTAAACCATGTATATAGTTTAAAAATTGTTTTAAACCTAAATGGTTGGAGCCTTAGTCTGTTGGTTGGCAACAGTTGGTCCAATCTCATCCATGGTGACAAGATTGCTCTTTCATCGAGGCTGATTTTTTCTACTCAAGTTCCCATCAAATGGGATGGAGACCTTCCAGAGGGAAATGTTGCTGGTGTCAACATCTCGGAATGATGGGAGTGTGCACTTCTTAGCCTTGATGGCCTCCTGGAGATCCACAACAGTATTGTTCACCATGATATCTACTCAGAATATGTTATTGGCATCACTTCCATAGATCCAACAATAAAGTTTCCCCATGGTCACAGTGGACATTGTGATTGCTTGTCAAATGGGGTAGATCTTGTGTGATGGTGCCAGTGGCCACAGTAGGAACAGCACTGTGGTCATGTCTCAAGTCAAGTGAGTGGCTTGAGACAGGGGGAAGATAGACTTGTAACCAGTCAATCTGAGGCTCATAACTTCATAAGGGGTCGCAAGCAATGATTGGATGAGGGTATGACACATTGCACACATGACATGCAGTCCAATGTATGATGTGAATTTGCCCCCAAAAGCACATGTCTGATCTGTTGATGGACTGTACTTCTGAGAGTGATGAGCAGGCCAGAGTCGTAGGACCAGAAGGATAAAGTGATGTCTGTCGGGGGCGGACCAAAAAATCTCAACAGCATTGTAATAGACATTGATATTGGTCAAGTACTGTAACTCAACAACCAGAAAGACTGCAAACTTAATGCAAGAGTGCAATGAGTGAGCGCGTTAGGGCCAGAAATTGGCCGTTTCCGCTCATCAGCCTCTCCACACAGTTCCAACCAATGGGGTGCATGTGCTGACTGAAGGAGCTCCAGACCCATACCTGCAGTGCCTTGTGACATTGCACCTTGCCCACTTCCAGTTGTCATACTCTGCTGAAGCTTGCAGCCTAGTCTGTGAGCTTGAGCAGTTGTGTGACCTTGGTAGTGCCTTGCTGAGGCTCACAGTTTTGATACTGTGCACCTGAGCATGTGCTTGTACTATGTGCCCATGAAGTTGACTGGTCCAGATCTCTGACTCGTTTGTGGACTTCAAAACAGGTTTTGTTAGTCACCAGTCACTCAGTAAAAAGAAAAGTCGGCCAGTAGTCAGAGAGTAGTCAGATGGTAGTCAGAAATTTCGCCAAAGTCAAGAGATAGTCATTTTGTAGTCAGCTTGTAGTCAGTTCAGAGTCATATAACTTAGAGAAAAACTATAATTGAGGTGATGCAGGTGGGATCTACTGTAGGTATGGGGAATATGGGGAATATGGGCCCATGGGGGGGATATTGGGATAGGGGTGGGGAACATAGGGATGGGGTGGGGAAGGGGGATATAGAGAGGGGGGATATAGGGATGGGGTGGGGGAGGGGAACATAGGGAGGGGGAATATGTGAAGGGGGGATATAGGGAGAGAAATAAGGGGAGAGGGGATATAGGGAGGGGGAGGGGAATATGGGAAGGGGGGATGTAGGGATGTGGGAGAGGGGATATGAGGATGGGGGAAGGGGAGGAGAATATGGGAAGGGAGGATATAGAAATATGGGGAGGGGAAATATGAGGACAGGGGAGGGAAACATGGGGAGGGGGAATATGGGGATGGGAGTGGGGATATGGGGATGGAAGTGGGAATGTGGGATGGGGGGGGAATGTGGGGATGGGGAGTGTGGGGATGGAGGAGGGGAATATAGGAAAGGGAGATATAGGGATGGGGGAGAGGAATATGGGGAGGAGGAATATGAGGATGGGGGAGGGGAACATGGGGAGGGGGAATATGGGGATGGGGGAATATGGGGATGGGGGAATATGGGGATGGGGGGAATATGGGGATGGGGGAGGGGAATATGGGAAGGGGGGAATTGGGGGATATAGGGAGAGGAATATGGGGAGAGGGGATATGGCCCATATGGGGAGGGGAATATGGGAAGGGTGGATATAGGGAGAGGGGGAATATGGGGAGGGGAATATGGGGAATATGGGGAGGGGAAGGGGAAGGGGGGATGTAGGGGATGGGGGGTATGGGGATGGGGGAAGGGGACGAGAGTATGGGAAGGGGGGATATAGAAATATGGGGAGGGGGATTATGAGGACAGGGGAGGGGAACATGGGGAGGGGGAATATGGGATGGGGTGGGGATGGAGGAGGGGAATATAGGAATATAGGGATGGGGGAGAGGCGAATATAGGGAGGAGGAATATGAGGATGGGGGAGGGGAACATGGGGAGGAGGGGGAATGTGGGGATGGGTGGGGATGGGGATATGGGGATGGGGAATGTGGGGACAGAGGATATGGGGATGAGGGAGGGGAACATGGGGAGGGGGAGGGAAATATGGGAAGGGAGGATATAGGGATGGGGGAGGGGAATATGGGGAGAGAGGATATGGGGAAGGAGGATATGGGGAGGGAGGAGGAGGAGGAGAATGTGAAGGGGGATGTAGGGATGGGAACATGGGGAAGGTGGATATGGGGATGGGGGAGAGGGAGGGGAATATAGGGATCGGGGATATAGGGATCAGGGAGGGGGGAGGGGAACATAGGGGGGGATATGGAGGGGGAAGTGGAACATAGGGTGGGGGGATAAGGGGATGGGGGGGGAATATAGGAAGGGGATATAGGGATAGGGGAGAGGAATATGGAGAGGAGGAATATGAGGATGGGGGAGCTGAACATGGGGAGGGGGAGGGTAATATGGGAAGGGAGGATATAGGGATGGGGGAGGGGGGAGGGGAATATGGGGAGGGAGGATATGGGGAAGGGGGGGAATATGGGAAGGGAGGATATAGGGATGGGGGAGATGAATATAGGGAGGGTGAATATGAGGATGGGGGAGGGAACAAGGGGAGGGGGAATGTGGAGGTGAATGTGAGGATAGGTGCAGGGAATGTGGGGATGAGGAATATAGGGATGAGTAATATGAGGATGAGGGATATGGGGAGGAGAATATGAGAAGGGGGGATATTGGGAAGAGAAATATGGGGAGGGGAAATATGAGGACAGGGGAGGGGAACATGGGGAGGGGATGGGGAATCTGGGGAATCTGGGGATGGAGGATATGGGGATGAGGGATATGGGGATGAGGGATATGGGGATGAGGGATATGGGGATGAGGGATATGGGGATAGAGGGAAACATGCAGATGGGGAATTATAGGATGGGGGGAATATGAGGGTAGTGTTGGAGATGTTCAGTTTTAGACTGATCCAAACCCAAACCAGGTTTGAACTGAATTCAAACCATTAAATCAGTTTGGGTTTGGAGAATCCTGGCTTAAACTCAATAGTTTGGTTTCTGTTTGGGACCTCTAAAGCCATTCCAAACTGATTAAGAACAAGTGCTTTATAATTGTTCAATCAACAGCTAAATGTAATTTAAACTAGGTTTGAACTGAATCAAACTGATTATTGAGCAATGTAAAACATGTATTTTTAAATGGTTTGGAACAGTTAGTTAAGGTTCAGTTTGGACAGATTCAGATCAAATGAGTTTTCACCAATGGCCCAAACTGAACCAAACTAAACTTTCCCATCATCACTAACTTGAACAGCTCTGAACACTTACTGGTTTTACATCTCTCTGATACCTTATTGTTGAGATCAAGCCTGAAATGTTGCTGGAACAGACAACCCAAGGTCAGACCGATCAATTATGTGATCAATAAATTACCATAGAATAACTGGATAATAACCAGAACCTGCAGAGATAGGAGCATAAGCTCTACTCCATACTCTCACATATTCACTCTCCTCACACTCACTTAAGTCATCAGATCACACAAATCACTAAAAGTGGTAGTAAACATATGGCGCAATCCTAGGATACAGGTCCTACATCTGTTAGACACAGTAGCTGTTCAGAGCTGTTTGGAGTGTCCTTGAACAGCTTCAAACAGCTCTGAACACCTACTGCAATTACAGATGCCCCCTAGCGAGCTAACAAGTAAAGGACCAATTCAAGAACAAAGGGAATTCCATAGAGGCATGTGGAAGTCAGATGTGAATGGAAACAGCCTAAATGGGGTGCAAAATGGAAGTGTACATCAGAATGAGAAGTGCAAGATAAGAACAGGAACATAAGGGTGGGTGTGTGATTGTCTACTATGGGAGATTCAAGATGAAAAGGGTGAAAATTGTAACAGTCTGAGTGCAGTGGCCATAGGACCTGCCCTAGAGAGTTCCAGATTATGAAAAGGGGCCTGGGCTCTCTGCCAAATCTAAGTGATCTGATCAACCATTCCCAAGTTATTTAACTGGCTCCAAGATCTGCTCAGGCTGCTCAGCTGGAGTGTTACCAAGCTGGTTAAATAACTCAGGAATTGAACATCAGATCACCTAGAGTTGGCAGAGCACACCCCAGCTTATGAGGGGGTCTACGTCTCCCAATATTTTCATAGTTTTAGCTATTTTATTTCTTGATATTTTAATAGTGTTTGCTTGAGCTGCACTTATCACTGTGCAATTCAAATGACAATAACTTGAAAACTACTGATCAGATAGCTTATAGTTGGCATAGGACCCCTTTACTTCTGATCTGATCTAGCTCCATAAATATTTTCACATTTTTAGCTATTTTATTTTCTAAGATATCAGGTAGTTGGCTACACAAATTGACTTGGATAAAAAATGATGTTCAAGACCCGGGCGACTTCCGGGCTGAAGTTTAATTTGTGGCGTGGGGAAGTACGCCACGTGGCCAGGTGGCGCAACTTGTTCGAACTTCAACCTACCTTTCTGCCCCCTCTTCCACCTCCTCCTTCCACCTCACGGCAAAAACGAAGACGCACGGGCAAGTACGGAAGAGTCAGACGACTTGGGCACAGGCCACCCCGCCGCCGTCGCCAAAGTTAGGTGGGGGTTTTTTTTTCTCTTGTCGCTAACCCGTGCGGGCTGCAGGACAGTGGCTCGTCATCTCCATCTCAAAGGCTACCTGCGCTGGACTCATTAGATAAGTCCCTTTCTCTTTTCTTTTTTACACTGACGAAGGACTGACCCCTCCCTTCGCGCGCACGCACAGGCCACCCCACTCGCCTGCCCCCGTCTCGAGACACGCAACCGCCGGCATTGTGCCCCTCAACACGCCCGACTCGGACGCCGCCACCTCGACACCGACTCTCGACACCTCCCCCAACTACCCCGACGCACGTGCCGTCGCCCTCTACCGCCGCCGCCTCAACCGCCACCACCACCGCTACCAAGTACCACCCACCCATGCCAGCAACGACACCACAACAACGACCCGCTCGTCCCGCAACCCGCCACGCCACATCAACTAGCATCACCACCGCTACCGACCACCACTCACGCCAGCAACACCACCGCCGCATCAACCCGACCCGCCGCACCGCCATCAACGCCGCCGCCGCACCGACTCCACGCGCCACGCCAGCAACGCCACCGCCGCATCAACCCGATCCGCCGCACCGCCATCAACGCCGCCACCGTATCGACTCCACGCGCCACGCCACCCACGCCAGCAACGCCGCCGCCGCATCAACCCGACCCGCCGCCGCCCCGACTCCACGCGCCACGCCACCGCCCTCGCCCTCACACCCATACCGCTTAACCCCTCTGGCCCGACCTCGTCCTATAGTATTAGTAGTTTTATATACTTTTATTAAATAAATGAATATACTTATTTTATTGTCCTTTAATTGCTGTGTGAAATTAAATTTAAATTGATTCGGGAATTTGTTGTGACTGTCACTTGACTATGAAATGACTACAAAGTGACTATGGATGACTTGACTACGATATGACCATATAGTGACTAAGAAATGACCATAGATTATGCAAGAAAACTGACTAATAATTGACTACCAATTGACTATAGTTAGTCATAAAGTAGTCAAATTATAGTCGAAAAAAACGACATGTAGTCAATTGGTAGTCAATTGACTACCACCTGACTAATATCTGACTAATATCTGACTACTGGCCGACTTTTCTTTTTTACTGAGGGTGACCTGGGAACCCGAGGATCAGGACCCATGAGGAAACCGTGGCTGGTGACCAAATAACGGGGTCTCTATGACTAAGGGGAAGGTTGCTATCTTCTGATCCAGACGAGGTTTGTCCAAAAAAAAAAAAAAAAAAAAAAAAAAAAAAAGATCAGACTACGCCTGTAAGCGAAAAATGGTCGCGACCCGACGGTTCAAGTTGTTATGAAAATCGCTGTAGCCAACATACCAGTCAGGACAGCCGAGGCCCCTCATAAGAATCTGTCATCTTGTGCAGCAGCATGTTGCGGGCGTTAAGCCTACGGTTTACTCTCAAGAACATAACCGCACCGGGGATGCATCGGCCTGTGCACCGTTATTCTTTCCGTGCCTTTTCGACCACACCCAGATGGCAGGCCGATTACATCAACTCTATTAACACGTCAATGTTCCCGAAGCTCGCCGATAAACCGAATGCTCTCAAAGCAGTCTCGGACTTCAATTCGCTGTACGATGAGATAGGTACACAGTTGGGTGCGTACTTTCCCCACGTGTTTCTCCGCGGAACGTATTGCAGGTCGCTGACACGAATTCTGAAGGAATCGACCTCAATTCTACGAGGCCGCTCTCCGAATATGAGATATCTAGGCTCATGGCGGACGAGAGATTAGTGTGGGCAACCGTGCGGATGATAGAAGAGCTCAATGCTGTCGGCCTCGATATGGATCCTGACGTAGGTACCTTGCTACTCGTTTGTTCATACCTTTGCCTCACGTATGTTCGTTTAGGAAAAATTGGTGGAGATTCCGAGATGGAAACCAGACTGGCATAAGAAAGGGGACTCGTAGCTCGTGCCGTGACGCGACGCGTCTTACTGTAGTCACGAGTCTTCAGCGCGCTTCGGTTTCGAACATCGAGCTTCTTGCATGTTCACTCGCTAGAGACGGCCAGTCCTCCACTTCTGGAACTAGACCTCAGCCGACAGCACCCCTTACCATGCCCCTTCCCCAGTGACCTCGTCCCAACGAATAACGTATTACTAAAAGTCGTGAAGAGGAGATGATTCCCGCATTAATGGATTTGTACTGTCACGACTTGGTCCACGAGCCGACTCGGAGCTTTCTGTAGACATTGAAGCTTGTGGCTTCTGGAAGACCAAGTGCATGCCTCACGACACTTATTTTTATTCAATCGGTGTCACCCATAGGTGGTAACATGATAACAAATTGTAAAGCCGTCCCGTCTCTGGCGGGGGTTGTGAAGTAGCCAGGGCCCGGCTTCACAGTAGATTGGGACTCGTCGGTGAGGAGACGCTGTCCATTTATTAGTCTTTCACTGTGGGTGGATCGCGCCAAGAGCGAGATGCTGCTTGCTGTCACGAATGATACGATCGTGGATTCGGCTGGGGCGGTAACATCGCCTAAACCAAATACCCCGTCTGTATGTCGTATCGCAACTACCCATACATGGTTCCCACGAGAAACTACTACGCCTCGAACTACATTCAGCGATCAAGTAGAAGCGGGGCCAGGGACATCTGAGTAACGCCCCAAACTTGAAGGTCCTCGAGCTGCCAATGGTCAAACTACGGAAAATGAACCAACCTGATTGATGCCTCGTGCTGAAAGTGATCACCCACATCCACACAAAACTAGGGTTTTTTGAGAGTACGCTCGATTCTCAGCGAACCCAGCGCAGTACTCGCCACCATGGACAGTGACAACCACCACCATCGGAAACCGTACCGGTCCGGAACGACTGTAATCATGGCCCGGTCCGCCGGTCGAGTTCCCTCACACTGGCATCCGTCATCTTGTGCGGCAGCATGTTGCGGACGTTAAGCCTTCGGTTTGCTATCAAGAGCATCACCGCATCGAGATTGCATCGGCCTGTGCACCATCATTCATTTCGTGCGTTCTCGACCACACCCAGATGGCAGGCTGCAGAGGTCCCCGACGATTTCATCGACGCTATTAAGCACACGACACTGTTCCATAAGCTCGCAGACAAACCGAATGCTCTCAAAGCACTCTCGGACTTGTATTCCCTGACCAAGGATATGGGTGCGTACTTTCGTGCTCTTTGCCCTGTGTTCCTCCCGGGAGCATATTCGCTTGCGTATTCGCGTCGCTGACACGACTTCTCCTGAAGGACTCGACATCAATTCTACGACGCCTCCCTCCCAATATCAGATGTTTAAGCTCGTGACGAATAGGAGATTCGTGCAGGCGGCCAAGCGGGTGATGGAAGAGCTCAATGCTGCCGGCCTCAAGATGAATTCTGACGTGTGTGCCTTGCTACTCGCTTCATATGTTTGACTCACACCTTTTCGTTTAGGAGGCACTGCAGGAGATTATGGGACTGACACAAGGGGGGGCACATAAGAAAGACGACTCGTAGCTCGCACCGTTGTTGTATAACCGAGTTAAAGCATACGCACCCTCTGCACGTGCACGTGCCGTAACGCGACGCGTCTTAGTCACGAGTCTTCAGCGCTTCGGCTCGAGCATCAAGCTTGCACCGTGACACTCGAGTCCAAATGACGGAGCGCCCAGACGAATCCCCAGAGATGTCCACCTTAGCAGAGCCGCAGAAGTCGGCGCTGGCCCATGAGCTTCCGACCGCCCACTTCTATTCTATAGAGTACCCTGGATATGTACGTCCGGAATCTGTGAGCACGGCTGTTCACTCGCTAGGTGGCCAGTCCTCCATAGACAGAGCGTTTAGACGAGGGGCACCAAAGGAAGATGCTCTCCTGGAGCTAAACCTCAGACCCGACAACCCATTCTCACACCCCTTACCTGGCGATCTCGTCCCGACGAATAACGTATTACTAAAGGTCGTGAAGAGGAGACTGAAGCGTCCTCCTGACGACGATGGATCGCAGAAAGATATCACAGGAGAGTACACCGCGGCTGCTGTCGGCGTAATACCGAAGACAGCCAGATTCCGCAGTGAGCCTCTTCAGCTTAACGACCGACCCCGCGCGCTGAAGGCTGTCATTGAGGTATGGCTGACTTCCAGTACCAGCCCCCTCAGGATGACCCTCTTTCAAAGCTTCGCAATGCAATGACAGCTCTAGATGGTTAGCGCCTGCCCTTTTGTACTCCTTCACGCTCGACTCTGCCTTACTCTCCATAAAGTGGAAGGTATCCGGGAGTATCGTTTCCCTCAGGAAAGGGAGGATTACACCACCGACGACCCTTCTGCCATGGACGTCGATGTCGATCCTCAATTGGCAGGGCGCGTGCATCCCGAGGCTCAGCTCTCGACACAAAGAAGCAATCTCCGTCTGTTTCCGCCTCCTATATTCAGCCGACAGGGTATACCTCAGAATTACAAGTGCGTTGCCACCTTCTAGTTTGAGCCTACCTTTTATTTTCACCCGGCTCGGATTTCAGTTTCAAAGCGAACCCGATGTCTGTTCCCACTACAGTAGTGGACGAGAAGACGGGCGAGGAGAAGAAGAGACTGATCAACAAAGCGCGTTGGAAGGGTTACGGTCCCACGTCAGTCTCTTTCGCCGAGAAAGGAGTTGAGTGCTTTACCTTTCGCCAGTCGAGTAGGGCATCCTAACGTTTCGTTACTTGGTGACAAAGGTGCCGACCAAACCCCCGTCGAACGTCGAAGAAGTGCGCAACCAGTACGATCAGACCCTAGTTCGGCAGCTAGAAGAGGTTGGTGCCTCGTCATTCCAGTTGTACCAGACTAATCAACGTGGCCCCACTCCGCAAGCTCTTCCAGACACGGCCGGTGTGGACCCGTGCCGCTCTGCTCAACCAATTTACGGCGGCCCAAGCACGAGAAATTCACAAGTGTGTGCCAATGTTATCTTAACATGCTCTGCAACCCCTTTACGCACCGTTGCGACTAGCTCCAAAGTTTTCCTGCCGTTGACTTGTTATGTCTTTGGAGATGGCCCATGGAGGGATACCATGGTCCGATTTGGATACGACCCGCGGCAGGACCCCCAGGCAAGATTGTCAGCGTGTGCGGCTCTGACGTTTCGTTATATTGACCGAGAAAACAAGTTATCAAAAGCTATACTTCCGGAATCTCAACCACCCCATTGGCCGTGCCTCGGTGGTATCACGACGGCAGGAAAGTCGCACCGCCGTTGCTTCCATGAACCGTTCGTCGACGGAACAAGCTCGTGATGACAGAAGGTTACACCCAGTCTGTTTGTATTCGTCTCTTTTTTTCTGAATTCTGCAACAACAGGTCGCACATCTTCGACGGTGTCACACTCACTTCGGAAACAGCTGCTTTCCAGCTGTGCGACATCACAGATTCTATGCTCAAACAGATGATAGACGAGGAAGAGGACGTGCGCGATAGTTGCAATGTAGGCAAGTTCTGGCTAGTTCTTACGTCAGGGGTTAAATCGCTCTCTAGGAACGTGACGGCTGGTTTACTAGCCGTGCCTTGGAACGCATCAAGACCGTGTTGCGACATAGATTCTTCGCGCTGCTCGAAGGGTACGTTGCAACCGACGAAGAATGTCTCAAACTTCTCGACCAGCAAGACGGCGCGAAGGCGATCCGGCCGTTCGCAAGAAGGCCGAGGCCGGGTAAACACAACATGGCAAAGGGTGCTATGCCGGTGGAGGATGCAGCGGTATGTCAAGGGCAAGTTGTCCCCCGCTTTTTTGTGCTAACACGTGTTTCAAGGCGCTGCGGCTGCGCGCAACGCTAGAGCGGAATGCCGCATTGAACAGAGGCCTCCGAGAATCGACGACTGACGGCGGATAAGAGCGGCTGATGGTCACTACCACGGAGTACAAGCTCGTCTCTGCGCTGATGCTGGAGGTATATTGTTGGGAATAATTAGGGAACGGGTTGTCTTGCAGCAAGTAGCGTTTTTAAGAATGTTTCTGGTTGCATTTTTTGTTGTGGAGTCGCCTACGCATAAACATGTACGTATGATGGTTGTGATACAGACAATCGGACAATCATGGACTGGATATCGAACACCATCTAGCCGAATCATGAACCGGCTTTCTGTTCCAGCCGCGCTTTGCGCTGCAGTGGAATGAGTGATGGGGCACCACGATATGGGGAATAGAACTCACCGAGCCAGTGAGCGCATACAAGGCGTTGCGTCGGAACTGGGAGCCAGATTGAGCGACGCGAACCAAGAGAGAGTTAGTACAAGGTCAGTACCTTTGGATCTACCTAAAGCCCGGAGAACATGATCAACATCACCCGAATAAAACAAAGTGGACCGCCAACGTACACCCTTCGAAGAGCGAGTGCGACCGGCCGACTTTGGCTTCTTTATGCCATTGCGGTGGGCCTTTTTGGTCTGGTTGTGATTGGTATGACTGAAGGTCGAAATTGAGTCTAAAAGTCGAAAGACGAGGTATTAGCACACGCACTTCTTCGATTTGGCCATCGTTCGTCAGTGTCCACGCTACGCTGCTTGCTTTCTCTCTGGTGTCGGAGTGTGTGGCTGGTGAACTGTATAGTTTTGTTCCCACGATAGAACAAGATTTTTCGGTTCGGAGCCGATCGCCGATCAGCCCTTGGTTCTGATTCGTCGGCCGAGATGCTCGAACGAATTGAAAAACGAGGCGTGGCCCGTGCCAGAGGGTATAAAACGTATGATCGTATTGTGATCGTATCCAGCTTTCAGCTGATCCACCCCAACTCAGAACATGCCTGGCCCCGTTACAAAGCCGCGAACATTGTACGATAAAATATGGGATGACCATGTCGTGTACGTGAACCATCGTGGCATCATAAGCACTATGTTGATCTCTTGCTTTGTGCCCAGCGATACACAGGAGGATGGACTCGCATTGATTTATATCGATCGGTGGGTATAGTCTTGATACGAACCGTCCATGTTGGACGCGTCGTCATGCTCGCTCTAGGCATCTCGTACACGAGGTTACCAGCCCCCAAGCCTTTGAAGGATTGTGGGTCGCTCTGTTTCGATGTATCTGATGTTATTGAACAATCATGTTGTAGACGAACTGCTGGTCGACCCGTGCGTCGTCCCGATTGCACACTGGCAACTGTAGATCACAACGTACCGTACGTTTTCCTCTCGCCTATGGCATCCCTCGACTCTGACAGGACTTTTGCAGCACCGACTCGAGAAAAGGCTTCTCTTCTGTTCAGTCCTTTGTTCGCGAGCCTGATTCGCGCGCTCAATGTGTAGCACTCGAGGAAAACGTCAAAGAATTCGGCCTTACTTATTTCGGCTTGACAGATAGACGTCAAGGTGCGAGGAATTCATTTACGCCCATTTACTCGTGTCCAGACTTCGTGTCCCAGGTATTGTGCATATCATCGGACCCGAGCAAGGCTTCACAGTACGCAATGACGAGATCTTGATCTTTTTAAACCACGCTTATCCCCACTTAGCTCCCTGGCACCACCTGCGTCTGTGGTGATTCTCACACGTCAAGTAAGCGAGACACGTTGTGGCCAATGTGACCTATCTTCTAACCATTCGTAGCGCACGGGGCATTCGGTTCCCTCGCGTTCGGAATCGGGACGTCAGAGGTTGAGCATGTCCTCGCAACTCAGACCCTGTTGCAGAAAAAGGCAAAGAACATGCGCATCACCGTCGATGGCGAGCTGCACGAAGGCGTCACCTCCAAGGATGTGATTCTTCATATTATTGGTCTCATTGGCACTGCTGGGGGCACTGGTAGTGTTATTGAGTACGCTGGCACCGCTTTCCGTGGTTTCAGCATGGAGGCGCGCATGAGTGTCTGCAACATGAGCATCGAAGCTGGTGCTCGTGCAGGGATGGTCGCACCCGACGAAGTTACGTTCGAATATCTCCGCAACCGGCCGCTGGCTCCGAAAGGCGAAGCTTGGGACCGCGCCGTTGGCTATTGGAAGTCATTGGCTTCGGACGAAGGGGCACAATTCGATGTGGAAGTCAACATCCGTGCTGAAGATATCATCCCTACGGTTACCTGGGGAACTTCACCACAAGACGTTGCTCCCATTACAGGTGCTGTTCCGGACCCCGCATCGATTACTGACTCTGTCAAGCGCTCTTCTGTGGAGCGTTCGCTGAAGTACATGGGGCTCGTTCCGAATACACGGATTGAAGATATCGTCTTGGACAAGATCTTCATCGGCTCCTGCACAAATAGTCGCATCGAAGACCTGCGGTCCGCGGCGAAGATCGTACTTGCTGCGGGGGCTGATGCAAAAGTCGCGGCGAACGTACAGGCAATGGTCGTTCCTGGTTCTGGTCTCGTTAAGCAGCACGCGGAAGCCGAGGGCCTCGATGTCATATTCAAGCGCGCAGGCTTCGACTGGCGCGAGGCTGGTTGTTCCATGTGCCTGGGCATGAATCCCGACCAGCTCTCTCCTGGCGAAAGGTGTGCGAGCACCAGCAACCGGAACTTTGAGGGTCGTCAAGGCGCCGGTGGCCGTACGCATCTCGTCAGCCCCGCTATGGCCGCTGCCGCAGCCATGAGAGGCAAGTTGACTGATGTGCGCAAGTTCCTCGGCGTCGAGATCAATTCCAGCGGCAAGCTAAAAGTGGCCAGCGCATTCGACTTCTTAAATGATCCGGTCCTGCCACCGCCGGAGCCAGAAAAGCAAGAGCCATCCCAAACGTCACGGAAGGAATTACCCCCTACCGAGACCCCGTCGGCTGTTGCCAAATTCACCATTGTATCCGGCATAGCTGCGCCGCTACACATCGAGAACGTTGACACGGACATGATTATCCCGAAACAGTTCCTCAAGACGCTGAAGCGGTCCGGTCTCGCAAATGCGCTCTTCTTCACACTGCGGAAGGACCCTCACACTGGCAAGGACACCGACTTTGTGCTGAACCGCGCGCCGTACAATCAAGCAAAAATTCTGGTTTGCACAGGAAAAAATTTCGGGTGCGGCAGTTCCCGAGAACACGCGCCATGGAGCCTGTGAGTAATGAGCCCTTCTTTGCCCGCCCGCCCCTGAATGTGCTCTGCATTGGAAACGTAGGAACGACTTTGGGATCCGTTGCATTATCGCACCAAGCTTTGCTGATATTTTTGCAACAACACGATGCAGAACGGCATGTTGCCGGTCGCACTTTCTGCCGAGGAATGCACGGAACTGGCCGCGGACGCTGAGGCAGGCCTGGAGCTTGAGGTTGACCTCGAGAAGCAGGAAGTGCGGCGTCAGAATGGGAAGCCTGCGATCCCGTTCACGGCGGATCCGTTCCGGAGACACTGCTTACTGAATGGATTAGACGATATTGCGCTCACGCTGCAAAAGGTAGGCGCCGTCGAGAAGTTTGAGCTGCGGCGTAGCGAACTGTGGCCGTGGCTGGATGGGTTTGGATACAAGGGCAAGAAGATTCCACTGCGCGGCACTGGGAAGATGGACTGGTGAGGGTGAAATGAACGGGAAGTGGGTGTGTCTGTCCAGGTGCTGCCAGGCAGTGCTAGCTGAGTGACAACTCTGGACGCCTGTCACTGCCAAAGTTGGGCAACGATTTGTATTAGCTCGTAGCTTGTAATCATATTCTTTCGTGAAACACTCTCTGTCCGTGCCGCGATGGCTCGTTACACAGGTATGTAAAATCGATTCTCTCTGCCGTGAACACTGCTCCGGACACGTCGGTCTATTAGATGTGATACATGCAGCGAGGACCCACCCCACGCGCCAAGACACTCAAGCCATATTGTCGTATTATCAGTCCAGTCTGGCCGATCAACCGTATATGGGCGATCAGGAAACCGAGCAGCTCGATGAGCTCAATCTGAGCCATGGGGTTGACTTTTCACCGTTGTCGTCGTTCGCGAACGGCACACATACGAAGGACGACGATTTAGGCAGTACGGCAAAACACAGACGAAAACACAACATTAGCAACAGCACAGATAACAGTACACCCAATCGAAAAGCAGCTATTGTTCCATTGGGGGCACTAGACACACACGAAGAACAAGAACACTTGCCGGCATCGGCAGCCAGCATTGCGACGACCACGTTGCCGTTGGCCGGCCGAAAATTAGTCGTCGAGGCACAATTGGCAGCCTCGGCGCTTGTCGCGCCTCGGGACTCAAACCTGGTCCCCTTGCATGACATCCCCTTTTCGTCCCTCACACCTTCTCTTCTCCCCACCGTCTCTCCCACAGCACCCTCGCTTGTCCGCTCGTCCTCCTCCACACAGGCGGAACACTCACGTAAGGCGCGCACCACCTCTTCCCACTCAAAATCGTCGTCACGCGACATTGGCATCGTCGGTACGCGTCGTGAATCGGTCCGGAAGCTTGCTGGACTCTCCCAGGACACTCCATCCGACTTGAAGCCGCCTATCTTCCAGACACCCACTGCGCGTTCGCCCTCTCCTCAGATATCCGTCTCTGCTGATACAAGCGAATCGGACTCCTCGGCGCAGCATATACCGTCCGACGTTTCACATGCACCTCCCGCGGCTATGTCTACTTCAGTAGAACCCATGCACAGCGTCTCTCCGATGATGAATGGACCCACCGGGTACCAGCCTCGCTCCGCGCCTTCGCTCATCACTTCATCATCTCGGCATCAGGGTATAAGTACTCCCGAGCAAGGTCAGGCTTCGCCGTCTTCTGCAACCTCAATGTCTGTAGCACCGTCCTCGTATCTGTTTTATCAGCCTGGTCTCCACTCCAAGGCGGGTCCACTTCCACCGCCCCCTAGGGCTATGTTCGACATCGATTTCAGTGCACCGCCTCCGCCCCGACCGCCTCGGTTGCGTTCACCGTCGCCACTGACTTCCAAAAGAGGCTCAGGAGAGTCTACGACACCTACCTCGGTCACCCTCAGACTTTCTTCCAAGACGTCGGTCACTTCCATTCACCATCAAATACAAATTAGCACGACGCCTCCTCCGAATAATGAGTCCTCGTCATCCGAAGGCTCTGTCTACTCCCCGGAGCGAGTACCCCTTCCCTTTTTTGATCCGGTCCTTTTTGACCGTCGTTACCCTTTGCAGACCCGAACCTGTGCAGACTAGCACTGACGCTGCTGTACATCACACCAGAGAAGGCGCGTTCCCCCCGTCAACCATCCTTGTCGTACCCCCAGAAAGGCAACAGTCGTTACCTGGGAATACAATTAGGCTGGTTGCTGAACTTCCGTCCAAGGATCAATTACCCGATCTTCCAACAGATAGTTCAGACGCGGTGCCACCTGTTATTACTCAGCCTGCTAACGACGATCGTGATCCGACCACGGCTCATCCCCCAGAGCTTCGTAGAGAGCGTAGTTGGGTAAGTAGTTCAAATAACTCTATCTCGTCGGAAAGTGGTCGGCGTGCCTTCGAGGATGCGCGGTTTGATGTCCCCCAAGACTCGGATGGTTCCCCTCCTAGCATAAGGGAAATCGCACCAGAAGAGGGCCCTTCGTCGTCTCCGCGGAGGGGGGTATTAACCAACTTAAAGAGGTACTCATCTCTACCTCGAACACCGTCGACAAGATCCCCGAGGTCTACAAGAATGAGCATTCTCACTCGATCATCGTCTCCAGAGTCGCTGTCTCGGCCACGCATACGAGCTAGGTCGCCAGACGCCATGCAATTCAAAGACGTCCTGGCCAAGAAAACATCTTTGGAAAGGGCGATCGGATACGCAAACAAGATAAATGAATTGGCTATGTACGATTGTGGGCTTGGTGATTGGGTTGGTTCCATGAAAGAAAGAGGTGAGCGATAAAATCCCCCTTTTCGTTGGTCTTGTACCAACGTTTTCACTCCAGGTAATTCGAGAACTCGTTTGGTCTCCTCTCTCCCACCACATCCTTCGGAGACACTTCTCGTTCCACGGCCTCGCCATACGTCAAGGGCGTCCATATCGTCCGAAATGACGTTTCCCCTACGGGCTGACGCCTACATCGCCACGGATCTGTCACCTCGTGATACTGACACACTCCCATCCCCTAATGTCCCTCCACCTGCATTACCTTACCCCGCGCTCGCTGGCGTCCAGCCAACCATCAACTTCCGCCACTCTACGATGATCGGATCACCGTTGTCATATGCTGCCCCCCTCTCGGCAGCAGGATCCAAGGCTACCGGCGGCTTCTTTGCTTCCCTTGGGAGGAACACGAGCACAAGGAAGGACAGCAACCACGTCCACCACAAGCCATCACTTTCGCACGCGCGGCTCACCAAACCTTCCTCGGCGACGACGGCGCCGAATCCCCGCCCAGTCCAGATCACAAGAGCGCCGTCCGTGCCAGGTGGTCCTCGTGCCCTGCCGATCCGCATGCAGCGCTCGCGCACGCTCATGTTGGCGCCCTCGCCGCCCAGCTCCGAATCGACGTCGCCCTCGCCGCCCATGCGCAGACGGAGCAACACCCTCAAGCGCCCGTCCTTCTTTGGGCGCTCTCCCGGCCCATCGTCGGACCTCGATACGGCCCCGGCAAGCACCGAGTTCACACAGCAGGTCGAGAAGCTTGGTGAGCTCCTCCCCCACGCGGACAAAGCCGTCCTCGCGGGGTATCTCCGTCGGGCGGGTCAGGACATCCTTGCTATAGGGCAGTATCTCGAAGATGAGAAAAATGGGTCTTTACGTCGAGATTGACACCACGCATCTTGTTGCCTGCCGCTCTCCCTCTTCGTAACTCTTCGTTCTCTTTTTTCTTCTCACCGTTTTTCCATTTCAACTTTGGCCCATTTGTGTCCAGTACCCTTAATGCATAGCAACCCGGACTTGATATGGTATGCGTATTCCTCCTTATCTGTATTCTTTCCTCTTGAAGCAAGCCACGAGTATAGTAAAAAGCACCAACACGCATTAATGGTACATGTACTCATTTTTTCCACCTGTCTCTCAGTTAATATGACGATTTATTCGAAATCGCACAAGTCGGCGTAGAGGACGTGTGATGCGCTTGTTCACTTTCCTCTGCCTCCCGGTTTAAATACTCCGGACGCTCGCCGCCCTGTTGAAGGAGCAAACACTACGACCGGGTCAAGCACGCCTCTTGGGAGACACGAGCCGGGCTCACCTCGCTGCTGAGACTGGCTCGTGCCTGCCCACCCACCCTGATAGCTGGTCGTTCGCCGCATCCGACCTTGACTCCCCAAGAGTTCCTCAACCTCCTGTGTGCTGTTCGAGCGTTCCGAAGCGGCACTCAGGTGCAGAGACCGATCGCTCGCGACGAACGGCTGTCGCACCGGTGCAGCATTTTGTGCGGGGGCGTGCTGCTGCTGCGGATGGGGGTGGCTACTCCATATAGGTTGGCCCGCGGGTGTACCAAACTGTGCCGCAGTACGGTTTGCCATCGGCGTTCTCTGAATATGTATGGACATCAGTTAGCAACGACTTGATTTGATCCACCCCTTCTTTTTTCCCATGCTTTATCTTCTAGAAGAGAAGAATAAGACTGCGCACCCCGTTCATTTCCATGGCATTGACTCCTGGGGGTAGTTCAGGTCCACCAGCGATGTTGATGCCAGGTTGGCCTGTCGGTGCCAGTAGCGCTCTACGCTTGAGCTTGTCATACTGCGCCTAGGAACAAAAGGAGAGCTCCTCGTTACAGAACAACGACGTGCCTTGCAGATAAATCTCAAACCTTCAGTTTCTGGTACTCTTTATCCCTTTCCCTTGATGACTCCTGGAGATCTCTGTTCTTGCGCCTTTCCAAGTCTAAATCGCGTTCGAGATCTGTTCGCAGTAGAGGGTGTCTGAATCACCGCTGCAGGTCTAAGGCTCTCGAAGGTTTTACCTGATAGTTTGCCACTCAGCAGGTTAATTTCGCTGTCAGCTGAGATCACGTGTCGGCGGAAAGAAGTCTAGTATGGCGCGAAACAACACCTTCTCTCACGAGATTCTCCAGTTGTTTTTGCAGCTGCGCATTCTTATCGTTGACACTGCGCACGACCGCATGCTGAAAGGAACTGCAGGACGCTGTTTCACAAGTCCGTTCAAAGTTCCAGAGGCCGAATGGATGTACTTTTCCTGGTGTATTTGATATTGCCAGAACGATATCGCGCGACTGCAGATCTCGAGTATCGTCGCGGGATTCAAGCCAGACAGTACAGACTTGCAAAGCATGTGGAGCTAAATAGCGAGAGCAAAGGGCCACGCATACACACGCACCGTCTTGTAGTCGTTGGAGGGGTGCAAGGAGGACACCTAAGGAACGCTCAAAAGTTTCTCCCGTAGCGTAATTTGTAGTGCCACCGTTGCTCACCACAACGTCGTCACTTTTTTCCCGAATTTAACGTCTACGTCTGGAAGCATAGCCCACAAGCGACGTACGGTTCAGTGAGGGATGTTTCACAGGCTGCCAACGATAGAACCAGGGATCAGTCAGATTTTTTCACCGGCTTGAGACAGGTGTGCACAGCACCGGGACACAGTCGAGATGCGCTGAATAGTTCATTCGCGCAGTCCACTAGTAAATAGTGTCGGTCGACGTCCCAAAGCAGGCGAATTCGGTTCGTTCGATGGCTCTTACCGCAAAATATATGCGAGCCTGACGAAATACATTAGCATACACTGGAACTCGTTCATCCTCTGGGGACCTCACAGGTAGTCTAGGAGTAGGGGCCGGTCGCATGCCAGTGAGCGATTTCTCAGCCTGTGCCCAAGTCAACGACTTACGACGACTGCCTTTTCAGTGAGAGACTTCCTGCATGAGAGCCGGTTACAGCGAAAGTCAAAGTCCATGAAAAGCAATGGGAGTAGAAGAAAAGAGCAGAAAACTGAGCGGGCCAGATCCAGATCCAGATCCCAGAGCCAGGCGCGCCAAATATATTGTGTCACGTGAGCGCGACGTATTGTCCTGTTTCCGGCTTGATGAATTTCTCAACAGCAAAACCGCTTTCGACGCAGCCATCAAATTGCGAAATAGAAGACCCAAAATGTGAAAAAGAAGATCATGCCTGACGAGCGCCTACCTGGGCGGAGAGGCCAACCACTCACAGCTCTTCGGAAGTGGAGGAACACTCCAATATTCGCACCGCCTCCGTGCAAACCAGGATCACATCCACGGCGAACTTTCCAAGACGTACTACGCGCAGCTTTCGAGCGTACCAGGAACGCCGCTCAAATCACAGGATGGAAAATGGGTTGTGTTTCTCCACGTCCTACGACTACTGTATATACTGAATTTACCGCACAAAGACTACAGATGCTGTATTGTACATGCCACCCCTCAACATACTGCCAATCCTGTCATCCTCAGAACAGGGAGGTGCGTTTGGTGTCGTCGCCCCCGGCCAGAGATCAAAGAATATGCTCGAAGGCAGCAAGCAATGCCATCGTCGCCGGCTATGACAGCCCCTGGTCCAAGTTTTACGGTGATGAATACCCGTCTCGTAGTTGTTTCTGGGCTCTCTAATGCGGTTTTTTTATAGGCACAGGCAAGATGGACTCAGCGTTGGTGGCACCACTGACGGGGACGTCACGGACAAAAACTGCACTCAATCAAACGAGGTATTGCGGAGAACCTGGGGTGATCGCCCCAGGTGGCATGGACAGTACAACCGCGGAGGTTTAGTTGCATTTGGTCGCCACTTCATGGAAAACGTGTGTTGTGTATTCGACGGTTCGTGGGCCATTTCTCAGACCACATCGCAGCCCGATCTTCCTTTGTGGCTGAAGGAGGGACTCTGTGACACGCTATAACTGTAGTATAACATCGATACATTCACGGGGGCTGCGTCTGGATCGTTCATTATCTGGTAGCCAACAACGTCGTCCCTCTGCAAGCATAAGTTAGTGACGGAGTGACTTAAACACCGTAGAAACGGGACTACGCTATACTTTATACAGCAACATGATGAGTTAATCAAAGCGGGTTGCGTACTTACAGTTTTCCGGCGTGTCTCCCACCAGTTCCCACAGCCAAACTCTCACAGCAATCGTATGAATACCAAATTGGCACGCCACGTTCTGCTGACCAAGCGTACGTTGTAAGGACGCTGAGAGGTCCGAGTAAGTTCGAAGGCGCGTGTTCCACTCCAAGAAGGGAAGGTGAAACCGACGAGCAAACCGACGAGCAAGTAGACAGTTTGGAGTACCCTCGATTGGGCCCGAGCTCATAGGCAAACCTTAAGGGGTACAAGTGGCGACACGGCGTTGTGTATTCAGCAGAAAATAAAGGTATTATATACAAAGAGTTGAGGAAAGGTGCAATTTTTATTTTTTGGAAAGGAAAGGTGCATTCTGATAGAAAGGCGCATGATCGAGAGTCCGAAAATAGGCAGTTTCGGGCTCGGTGTACAGCTTGGGAAACTTGACGATTCACGAAGCTAGTATTATATTCACATTGGCGCGGGCTTTACCGACAACTGAAAGAGTACTCAGGCATTATACAAATGAGTCGGGATATACCAAACGTCCAAGCTCCACTAATATCACGTAGTCAGTCTACCGTCAATCCGAGACAATGGCCTGTAACTCACATGCAATCCCTTCGAAAACTGCGACTTCACAGAAACCTTCAAGTCCTTCCTTCCAAGCGGGTTCGTCTTCGGGACGATGCCCCACCACCCATTCGTAGCATCTCCCCAATGGTCGTTGACGGTAAATCCGATAACAGTGCCATGGACTCCCGTTCCCCCTGGGAATCCTAAACTACCCGAGACCCGCTTGAGGGCGACGTATTTCTGATTACTTTCCATTCCAGGGCCTTGGGAGATGTGCTCAATGCCGTATTTCTTGATATCTTCTGCGCTGGGGTTCGTCCTTCCAACGGAGAAGGTTCTTTTGTTCTGTTGACTGGGGATCCAGGCCGCAGTATCATCCGTGTTCTCGATGAGATGCTCCCTGCAAAATAGGCGGTGTTAGCTGGCAAAAGGCTCAGCAATAGCGAAGAACGTACCGAATAGCCTCGTCATAGCTGATGTTTCGAAGGCTTGTAATGAGCTCGTGACGAGTGAGAATTTGATAAAGCCCCTCAAGCAAACCTGCAAGCTGATTGAGCGCACCCGACAGATCCTGGGACCCCTTCGAGTAGTTGGAACGTTTGGAATGAATTTCTTGGAACAATTCCTCGATCTTGTGACGACCACTAATCCTCGAACTTTCGTCGCCAGGGAGGGTGCCATTCAAGAGCACCGCGAGACGAATATCATCGAAAGCCTTGCGAGTGCGGACGTACAGATCAGGATCCATTGAGATGGATGTTGGGAGCGAGGGCTCGATATAACTGTAATGGCGGAGAAGCACGGAGCTGGGGACGGGAATGCAGTTGGCGTTGAATAGATCGAGATATTCGGTAACGCCTGCGTTTACATCGATATGGGTACTTCCCATGTCTCCGAGGACATTATACTGGACTTCCATAGATACGTTGCTTTCCTTTGCCGCGACATTGAGCCGTGCTTCGAGCTTTCCCGACGCTTGGGTATCAACGCCAACGTTGCCACTAATGGAGTTTTTGAAGTTGACTAGAGTGGACTCGGACTGGGAAGAGCATTTCCTATAATAAAACGTATTTGTCTCGGTGTATACGTAGATCAAAATGACATCTTACCAGACCACAGTGAACCTAGCCTCACGAGAAATCTCGTGGACATAATAGTCACCATACCGTTCACGGAACACTTGAGGATTGTTGACCAAGGCCTTGGCACCCTCCGTGAGCTTGGCACCTTTGCCAATGCGCATGGAAGGTCCGCGCTTCTCGCAATGAAGAACAACTAGGATGCTGTATCCAGTCGAGGCACGGGAGTGAGAGAAATCGAATGCCTTATTGACACTAGCCTCGACATCGCCACCAGCAAAAGTGATGGATCCGTTATTCTTGAAGGCCTCCCTGACTTTCAGCTCGCGAAGATTCTCGATCAAGCGAAGGCTGTACTGGGTCCCGGTCTTTTGGTCTGGCACCCGTTCAGAAGTGATTGTGGCGGGATCGATGGCACTAGGGGGCATGTCGCCAGAAATGCCATCCACTGAAGTGCCCAGCTCCATGCCAGCCACAAAGGTCTCAGCAGATGGAGAGTGATCGAGAGTTGAGAAATTGGACATGGCTCTGAAACGGGGGGGGGTCAATAAATCTGGGATGCGACAGGTGAAGTGCACTTGCTTGTTAAAGGAAGATAGTTGAGAAAATAGCAAGTTGTTCTGAGTGAGAGATTGCACTAGGATGCTGCAGGATTCGTCGAAAGACACCACCTTTTATAATCGACAATTCCTCAGTTACGGAAGTAATAGATCGCAGGAATGTTTACGCCTGGTCGCAGAAAGAACGGTGGAATGGACACGGCAATCAAGACAATAGTGCGGCTGTGCGTCCAGACGAGGGCGGAATTTAGACGCATATTCCGGCCTAGAACTTGAGAACAAGTGACCGGACAGAGACGGACTCTTTACAGCGAGATCTAATTCGATGGGCCCTTCGCGTCCCGATTACAGCATAGGGCTGAGGTTGAATGGGTTTTCCGGCAACAGATGGTGCCATGCTGTAAAGCCTCAACATATCTCGATATATTGTGGATATGGAATACAAAAGCACACTGTATTGAAGAGCGGGTGTTACAGGTAGCCGCTCAGGAGAGACGTCAGGGCCGTGACTTGGCCAGAGGGAACATGACTTCAGCATCCATGAAAAAAACGGCGGAAGTTGTCACCCGTGATCACGTACTCAAGAATTTCGAGATGGGCAATACCATCCAGGGAGATAGATGTCAGGGGGATTGATCTTTGGTACCCCGAGGAGGAACTCGAACCGAGTTCAAGTTGCACATTCGCCTCGTATCGACCACGCGCACGGCCTCCTCAGTGTGAGCCGGTTGAAGTAGCTCTCACCAATGAGAACCAACTGCTCCGGGCTGTAATGCGTGTTGATGAGGGTCCGAAACTCGGCACGGTCTCGCTCATTTCACCCCAGAGCGGGCCGTGTGACCTATGTACGGGATTAGTCGGCGTTGATCAAGTGGAATGTGATGTACCGTATACTGTAACCTGCACTTTGGAGAGAGCGTGCGGTTGTCTGCAACGGGGTCTCGACGTTGAAGGCTTCACGGGGTTCTGTCTGCAGCTCCTTCTAGGCGATGTCGGGCAAGCGCTCGACGCAGTCACAAACGATTGGGTGAGACGACCACTCAGCTTGAAATTGATGAAAGGTGTTGCGGTTGCGACCTTTGCTTCTAAGTTATCGCAGCGAGCACACGAAGCCGACCACGTGATTCGTGCCGGTGTCCCGGAAGTGCGAAGTGAATTACTGTAAGTAAGGACACACTGGCAAGTACTACTGTAACTATTTCTTGAACTGTTTGCGACTCTGATGCGGTTCGGAAAGACCGTCAGGATTGAAGGCCGTCAGCGCCACTGCATGTCGCGTGATACTGAGGAACCAGCTGGTCAAGCGGCCGCCATTACTTGACAGAGTACAATGAATATGAGCTGACCATCTGCGTCCAATTCCTGCTCGCGAATGACATACGTATATGATCCACCGCCACCCAAACGTCAAACATCCACAGTGTGGTGACAAGGTGACTAAGTAGCTTGTGTTCACTTTTTATTTATTTTTTCCGGGACAGTACACAATACAAGACCGGTCTTCAAACATAGAGTCTATAGTGTTGCTGCGAGTTAGAGTCCACACCGGTGTGAACTCTAACTCAGACCGAACTTTCGCAACTCGGATCGACTCGAACCCGAGAGTTCACACCGGTGCAACTCGGGAGTTGTCTCCAAAAACGCGCTGCAGATATTTCCTTCGTCATATTCTTGATCCATCTCCATCCCCACTACCAAAATAACAACTTCATGTGGTCTGTACCAAAATAATGAGTGCATATATTGTATTAACAGAGACTCGGAGCCCTGCGAACGAAAAACTATAGCGTGTTTCTCTCTTTCTCTCATCATCGGAATGTTATCACGTGACTCACCTGCCATCCACCGTCTGTCGCTCTGAATCTTGCCGCATACACACAGTCTCTCTCTCTCTCCCTGTTGCTCAGTTTCCACCCTCACCATATGCCACTCATTCTGTACCCTCTTACCTTACTGGCTCGCTTCGCATATGTGTGAATCCTTTTGTATTTAAAACTCACTCTCGTTCCCTAATAGACGGCACTCAGTTGCCACTGTTTCCCCTGTTCATCTCGGCAGGCCCAAAGGACATTGCTTCATTTCTCGTCGTATCGTGCTTTCGGGGTCATTGTTCGGGTTGCTCGGGTTCACTCTCCCTGAGCAAAGAGGCGTGGAAACCTTCAGAATTGAAGGCTTCCCATTGGCTCATGATTGTTGCTGAACTCCCGAGTTGCGCCAGTGTGAACTCCCAAGTTAGAGTTAACGTTGAGTTGGCAACTCGACTTGGACCGCATCAACTCGCGGCAACACTACATACATAGAGATATGTCGGTTTTTGTAGGTAATGAGTTGAGACTCACGTGCGCCAGAGCGTAATGTAGTAAATAAGGTCCGAAGACGATAGAGCGGCCACCTCCCAGAGGAAAGCCAAGCGTAAGGTCACGGAACTGAGCCGGAAGATGAAGAGGCGGGGCAAACGGGCTTTGTCCAAGTCCACTAATTTCTTACGGGCTGCCTGACAAATATGTCAGAAAATTGGTCAAGGGGATGATGTTTGATGTAATCAAAAACGAGATTGTCATCATTACGCACTCGACCCACCCTTCGAAAATTTGGTAAAAGGGTACAAGGCTCGGTTACTCTTCCTGCAGGAAGGTGCGCAGCGTCAAATGCAAGTCAAATGCGCCCTACCGGACCAATTACAAACGACGCTGCGTCGTCTTCCTTCAGGAAGAGGAACCGGGCCTTCCCCTGTGAAAATTTCGAAGGGTGGATCGAGTGCGCCCCCATTCCATTGAGTGGGGTGTTTGGTACGCTGCCGGGTGTAACGGGGCAGTCGTTGATGAGATTAGTTATGAAGGTCCGGTCCGGTTCCTGAAGCCGCATGGGCACGTGACGGCTTCCGGAGTAACTTTTTGTCAGTAACTTTTTGTCAGTAACTTAGTGCGGCAAGCCGCATGGCTGTGCCTTGGGCTGTGCAGTGCGTGCGCCAGGTGATGGGTCTTTTTTGGGGTACGGCCAGCCATAGGGGATGGTTGCCCCCGTTGGGCGGGTGATGGTAGTCGATGGCGTGACCATAGATGTATTGCCAGCAGTGGGACCAGTCGACTGTCCATTGGTGGAACGCACGTTGCTTGTGTTCACACACTCTCGCAAACAACGGACCCGCACCAATACTAGTAATGGATCATTGGGTCCAACCTCGCCAAAACTGCCTCGACATCCTTCGCAGTCCTAGTGTACTAGTTTGTTGACAACACATAGAATGCTGACTAAACATATGCTTGACTGAATGGGTGCACGTGACCGAGCAAGACTGACGAGTGGCAAAGGCTGCGGTGCGGGACGGATGTTCTAAGAGGGGAGCCCGTCATCATAGTGGCCAATTATCATTGAGGTAGCGAATAGGAGTGTAAGTGACAGAAAAAAAATGAGGAAAGACCCAAAAAAGACGAGAAGAAACCTGGTCGTCGGTATCGCGCAGGCCTTCGCGGGGCATGGGCTGTCGAATATGGGTCCGCGGCGATTGTGGACACGTCGGTATTGAGGCCCAGTGGGAAGTCCGTGGATTTGTATGAATTATGTTAGAATGGCATCGATTGAGTCGACGTAAATCCAATCATCGTTTAAATGTCACGTATAGTCGAAAATATTAGATTAATCTTCCGTTTTCTTGGATCGCTATCGATAATATTACGGATATTCGAAGAAAATCGAAATAAATTCACCTCGGGATGGGTCACTCGATATCACAGTGAATCAATGGAAATTCGAGAAAATCGCCGCCTTTCGATTACACGCGATTATTGTAGACCTCATCAGACAGTCTCAAATTTCCGCCTCACGATTGCAGTCAATTTTGATACATTATTTATCGATTTTTAATACAAACAGCGATTCAGTAATCGAAGAGACACATCCCAAGGTACTACACGGTTTAACTGGGTTGGGCTGTCCGGACCGCGTCTAAGCATACGGCGTCCAAAGCGAAGGAGGCGAGGCAAGAGTACATAGAATGGAGAAGCAGAAGAGGGATGATCGGGGAGGCCGTCGGGAGGGTGTCGGATAGTGTGTGGATGCGAGCAAACCGGACACCAACAGCACGAGGGGAACGGCATAAGAAGACTCTGAGTCGCGTGCCCTGCATACCTCCGGTCAATTGGCCGATGGCACTTCGCCATGCTTCTTGGCGGCTGTCTTTGCTTTCCTCTGAAGAGATATTCATCAGCGGGTACTGTGAATACAATGAGGGCTCACCACGGCGGCTTGGGCGACGCGCATCTCTGTTTTGAATTGCTGGGTATGGGACAATGTGCCGTTGGGCTGCGTCAACGCGTGCTTGTGCGAATGGACGTACCTCTTTGTCTGTATCAGATAAACCCTTGAAATGCGAGTCAAAATCGGCGGCGAGGCCTTGACCGCCGGGCTGCTTTTCGTTCCACTGGCGCATGCAAATGTTTCTAAATACAAAGCGTTAGTGTGTTGGGTGCTATCCAAGTGAAAAGTACTTGCTTGACGGTAATGGTGCCGGTCGGTTCAGCTAAAGCAGTTGCAGTCTTTTGCTTCTTTGACGTTGCAGCCGTGGTTTTGCCCTCGGCCTTTCGCTTTTTCTCCGCGTTGGCCATCGCTCGTTCGAGACGGAGGTTGGGAATGGGCGCATCTGTGAGGGCTGTGATGGGATGGACTGGAACGGGGGTTTGGGTGTCGGATGGACCAGCCGTCGGTGTCTGTGTCGGCTCGGACGGCACTGGAGGTGCAACAGGGTCTTGATTCCCCTGCGCGACTGTCGACTTTGCCGGATGACTGACTTTGAGGATGATTCGAGGGCGAGGTGGAATCGCCGTATTGGTCGTCGCGGTGGTGTCACTCCCGCCAGGCGTCGTTCCACCGGATCGAGGTGGGTCGTCTGAGCTGATGTGAGTTTCCGCCGCCGCCGTCGAGGCCGCTCCAAGTATGTTATTTGTCGGTGCGGGCGTCTGTGTGGTGGTTGCGGCATCCTCGGATGTCTCAGACAGTAGTTGTGGTATAAACAGACTTGTACTCACCAGAGCGGGTGCCGACGAAGCTGGAGCGATGGTGGGGTTAGTCGTCGTCGCCCCTGTGTGAGTCCCCGATGATGAGCTTGATGCCGTGGGTGCGCTGAGGGGGTACGTAAGATCATGGTGCATGTGGATGACCTGAGTCCGTGCCCTTACAATGGGTTGGCTATGACCGATTGTACGGGGCCTCGGGACTTGGAATATATGTTAGCGTCACAGAGAATGGCGAGGACACGACGTACCGATTGAGTTGATGGGCCGTAGTTTTCCTCGGGGACAATGGGGCCTCGGGGCTTAGAACGCATGTTAGCGTCGCCGAGAATAGCAAGAGCGAGCGAGGTTGCGACGTACCGATTGAGCTGAAGGGTCGGGGTTTCCCTCGGGGACAACGGGGCCCGGGTGCTTAGAATGTGTGTTAGCGTAGCGTCACCGAGAATAGCAAGAGCGAGGACGCGACGTACCGATTGAGTTGATGGGCCGGGGTTTTCCTCGGGATCGCCATCCGGCTGTGGGACAGTCTTGGGGACAGTCGTCTCCTCGATCCTGTGGTTGTCGTTCTCCGATCCATCGTCAGTTGGTTGTATGCTGTCGTTGGATTCGTCCGTTCCATCGCTCGACTTCATCCTAATGAGGGCTGGGTCGTCCAAGGCATCCGCGTTCTGGCCTGCACTCTCGTTGATGTTCTTCGGTCGGAGTCCCCGGTTGCCGGCCCAGCCCGAGTAGTTCTGGATAGACCACTCCCGTAGCTTCCATGTCGCGTCGTCGCATAGAAGAAGGAAGTCGAATTCTGGATCTGTTAGCATGGCACGCGTGTACAAGTCCCGAGCGCTCCACCCCAGCTTGCAGAACTGAGGGGTGGCCATCTTTTTTTCGAGGAGAAAGTCCCAGACCGATCTTGCTTTTTCGCTCATCTTACGAAGTGTCTCGACACTGATCATGGTACCATCGTGACGTTGGAGGTATATGAACTTGTGGCCTTCATTCTCTTCGACTTTCTTGCTCGGGCGTCCCGCCTTTGCTTTTGTCTTGGCCACATCTAACGGATCTCCGCTTGACTCCCCTTTCTGGGTCTTGGCTACTGCAAGGGCAAACTCGCGCTTGATCCAGATCGTGACTTCGGGATGTTCGTTCCTCTTCCAGGGTGCCGGCATCGGTCCGAGGTCTGTCAGAAATGTGACTTGACCTCCATCGCCGCCTGCACCCTTGAGAGTGTGGTAGTCCCTCGCGAATCTGTCGATCGTCCCTCTGGGCCAGTGGTGTCAGCAGCGACAGCATCCCCGAGGTTTCTCCATGGCGACGTACTCGTGAGTCTCGCATCGCGCCTTCAATATATCGATCTCCTTGTCGCGGCCGACGATCTCTTGGATCTTCTCTTCGACGGATCCTTTGAGGGCTTCGATTTCTATCGCTCGGTTGCTGGCCACCGTCTTGAGCCCCACATAGAACGCGTTACGTTCTAGCGTTGCTTCGGAAGCACCTGCGACTATACCCAGGATAATATCTGAGTTCTGTGAGATAGTTAGCACGACGCTATTGTGAAATGTATGCTATCGTCTCACCTGTACACCTTGTGGGCCGAAAACGCTCTGTCTGGCTCCAGGAGCGTTCCCCATGGCGTTGAACTGCCACTGGTTCTGGCCATCGGGGGCTTGGAATCCCAGGTCGCCCATCGAGCCGCTGTCGAAGCCATTCCCAAAGCCAGTGTATGTAGACATTGTGGTAATGGGGAGTGGGGAAAAAAAAAACGACGATACCCCACCCGATCGCATGTCGCGCTTTTGGGGCTTTGGCATCCATAAGTACACCCAACGCTCCACCTCCCCCGTAGATCTCCTGAGTCGCTCCCCACCATGTCCTCTGAATCCGAGAACGCACCCAAATCCCCCGAGCCTGCGATCGTGTCCAAGTCCTCCGAGCACATCTACCATTGGTCCAAGGACCCGATCAGCCGTGAGGAGGCCATCGCCATCGAAAACATCCACGAGGCAACATTGCGAGAGCTCTTGCGTGCTCGCAACCTCGCTGTGTCCAAACTCCTCTTGGAGCGGAACCAGCTGCTATGCGAGCGGTGAGTCTATTCTCGTTTGGTCTCTCTCGTTGACCCACATATTCTCAAGGGTCGAACTCGGCGCCGAGCCACTATCGTACTGCGAGTACGATTTTCTGAGTCAGCCAGCCTCCCCGCGACCTTACAGAATTTCGGCCTGGGGACACGTCCTCAGATATCATTCTGATAGGCCCCATCGGCATGCAACGATGTTTCCCAAGGACGTTAGTTACATCCGATTTCTTCCTTTTCACTCGACTTACCCCCCACAGCGACGCCTCTTTGATCAAAGCGTCCAGACAGACGCTGACACCACGGAAGCCGACACAACGCTCACTGAGGTAGACCCCTGCCATGGCCCCACCACGCTCACCAAACGCAAAGAGGTTGACCAGGATCCCGGAGAAGTCATCCAGGATACCGGAAATAAAAAAGGAAACAGATTTGATTCTTTCGCTGGCTCTGACTATACTACAATTGTGTGTAACAACTCGGAGCCATGTAGCAAGCCGTGTAGTGTACTGTATTAATCGATGCCATTGAAACGGGCGGTGGGCCTGACCACCTATCCATTTGTCTGTTCTAGCAGCTTGATTCCCTTACAACATCTTGGCAAAATGTCTGCGCCCACCTGCTGCTAATTGGACTCTGCTGTATTCTAGTCCGACTTTACCACGCTGCCGCCAAGTTAGCCGTTTTGTTAGGACGCAGGCATCCCGGGACTAGCCGAGCCGGGAATCGGACCGGTAGCGGAAGTCGGAAGTCCGAGATTGTAGTGATATTAAGCAACGGACGTGAATATCACTTTACTCTTCCTTGTCTCCTCCTTGTCGTCTTCCGTCTCTCTTGTAGTCCTCTCTATCGACGACAATATCTTTGGGCCACCACCGTTTCTATCTCGGCCTCAGATCTTGAGTCAGATACCCTCCCGACGCCCTTCTATGGCAATGCCTCGGGGCTCTTGCCAAGCCCAGCCCTTCGTCGTATCTTGCATCCCCACGTTGACCACGACGTGTCTCTCCCCCAATAGACGATGTGGCTCTCATTTGCCAGCCGCGACATCGACCGCACCGAGCCGCGTTGCGCTCGTTGGACACAGAAGAGGACAATACGGTGCGTCGTATGTTGTTCTCGTCGTATGTTGTTACTAACTTCGTACGCTCATGACTTCACGTTACCCAGACGCTTGGTCCCCATTCCCTCGTATGCGCACACGCTGTCCATCCCTACTCCACGTCGTCTGTCTCTAACATCCGTAACCATTTTCCATACCCGTGCCTGCGCTCATATCTCAGTGGACTCTCCCCGCCTCCATCCGTTTGATCTTCATTGCTTGACCGAGTTACCCAATGGCTCTCCAGACGAGGACATTCTAGTACGTCGTATTTTTTCTTCTTCGCCTACGTCATATCATAACTTCACATTATCGAGACTCTTGGACTCCTTCCCTCGCATTTGCACGTGTCGTTGGTCTCTCTGTTTACTCCCCCGTACCTGCGTTCAACTCGTTTTTTACTGTGACTACTGCGTGTATATATCGACGTATTTCTGCCCGCGAATGTCAATGTCCGTCCTAGCTCAGAAGTTTACCTTAGTAAGAACCGTCGTCGATACAAACACAAGCACATGGTATACGAGCTAAACAACACCCGCCGGTGCCAGCAACGATGCAAGACAACTACATGTACTGCTGCATCAACCGCCCTCCAGCGACTCCTCCTCTTCGTCCTCCTCCGCGGGATATTTCGTCACCTCTAAGTATGCATGCCGCATGAGAGAGAACTTCCCTGTGTCCTCCACACCGTCATTGTCGACTTTATATTCCGGGAACATTGAGACAACTGTGTGGATTGCGGTGATAGGAACGACCACGCGAATTTGAGTGGGTTCACATAGGTAAACTGTTTCGCTGGAATCGCGGAAGATGCCCTTGTCGGGCAAGGAGAATAGCGTCACCATTGCCAAGGGGTGACGAGATTCTCCGAACCGCATGTAGAAATAGAATTCTACGTTCGCTATGCGCATCGTAGAATTATATTCGATCTATATAATTATTCTCAGTATGAAAAGGCAAGAAATAAGAGCGTTCCTCACCTCAACACACGAAGCACGCCGAACGTTTGATAGTATACGCGACTCCTGCCAGACAGATCGCGCCATTTGTCCATTCGGGAGACGTAGTTTAGCCCATCTACAGATGGTCTTGGACCACACATCTTGATTAGGCCATTCTTGTCTGCGCCAATACGACATCAGAGCCGCAAGCTCCTCTGCCGAAAGCGGGGTGGGGTATTCTTCACAACGAGGAAATAAAGCATAGCCCCCGCACCCCTCGAACTCACGCGCGCCTCTGGGGAGAGATGTTCCACGTCGCGCACGAAGTTCGAGCTGGATTCCAGGAAAGCGAGCCTGAAGCGAGTTCACCTGAGCGCGCAGAATGGCCCGTTGCGTGAGATTGGCATACAGGTCGCGATCTTGTCTGATCTCGCGACCCAAGTTCCCAATGGCAGTCTCGAGAGTCCATTGGGCATAGCAAGCAAGGGGGCCCGCACGAATGGTCTCCGGAGCGATATGGGTTAGCATGTGGATGCTATGACGGACGAAGTGAATTCGCGCTTCCATACGCTGGTAATAGAGGTCTTCGAATTCCTCTACAAAGGCCATCAATAGACGGTGGCCCTTGAGAACGTCTTCGAACGTGACACTATGACGCTGGAGGATGCGCACACCCGAGACAAGCTTGCAGAAATGAAGCCAGTATTTTCGAGGCAAGAGGTGACGAAACAGAGTAGGGCCGAGACCGTAGAAATATTGCTGGTATTCCCAAGCTTTGTAACCCGAATTGATCTTCTTGGAGGGATCGCGCGGAGCACGCCCAAACGACGAAGGGATATATGGGACTGTTTGGGCCACAGTATTCCCATGCGCGTTCCACAACGGGGTATTCTTATAGAACACTGCCCAGTCCCAAGTATCCCTGTCATCGCCGTCGCCTACATCCAGTTTGCCGGTGAAGAGCTTCAAGAACAGATCAGGTTCATTGAGGACCGTAAGATGCATAATGTCCATAGTAAACACGCTGGGCACCGAGATGGGCTGACAGGGAAGACCGCTGAATAGCGTCTGCTTGCAGAGCCCAACCTCGAGGCGGCGAACCCTGTACTCACCCAGAGTATCCGCCCCAAGCAGGTAGCCCAAGTTCCTCGAATACTTATGAGGAAGGTTGTTGCGATAGATATCGAGGTCGGTGTCGGTGACGTCGGGATGGCAGCACCCAGGGACCGCGTAATCGAGAGGCTCTTGCATTGCGGGGTAATAGTGCGAATCGCCAGTGCGGCGCCGCCCTGGCATGTCGCAGTACAGGCGACAGCCAAATCGGCCACTGTGCCCGACCATGCCCGACATCGAAGCGCTACCAGGGCTGTCAGCAGTTCCAAATACCACCAGAGGACGCGAGCAAGTGGTCAGCCGATTCAAGAACGCGTCGTATATTCTGAGACCCTCGCGTTGCAGTGCGGCTACATGATAGAATGAAGGGAATAAGAAAGAGTCCATATCCGCTGGTTTATAAGGACCAGGGATAATGGCACTGGGAATAACGAACGCCTTCTTATACCGCATGTCCGGAGGGAGGTTGTGAAAGACCCAGATGAAGACCCAGGCTTCAGATGGCTGGTCGGGGCGTAGCTGAGCACCGTCAATAGAAAGCTGCAGGGCGATATCCGATGCCTTGAAGCGACCCTCGCTCCAGGCATCAAGAAGTTCCCGGCCACAAGGCGTGTCGTCATATACAGGGAGGCTGCCACCATTTGCCCTCGCTGTCCTGAGGTTCTCGGCCAGCTTTGTCTCAAGATAGCGCATCCGCTCGGCCATTTCGCGAGAGCCATAGAGCGCCTGTATAACGGGGCCAACAGGGATAGTCGAGAATCGTTTCTGGGCCTTAGTCGTCCCAGGAACATAGCGAGGAATGCTGCAACGCGGGCAGGAGTCCAGTTCGCCATAGGGGCCAGTGAAGGCGACACACGACCGCATACACATGTCATGTTCTATAGAAACGACGCCTGAGAGCCAACGAATGCGTCGCTTCACTTGATCGAAGCTCAAGAACTCGCTTTCGGGGTTGTTGAGGAGCTCGATCTCCCGGATAGTGTCATAGTGATCGCGCGAAGCACTAGAATTGTTGACAAAGTGCCGTATAGAACGCAGCAGAGGCGAAGGATCGGCCAGTTCTGGTTCCTGGCCAGGGTTGCGTAGATTAACGATGTCCTCAAGGCACATCCCGCTATCTTCGAGAACCGCTACATGCAGCAAGTCGATGAACTGTTGCGTCGTCTGCAGATCAGGAAGGTGGATGGGGGTGTCGTGACCATCCTCCAAGCTGTCCAGTGGATCAGGCTGAATCCGTTCTCGAGACGCAGCAGTCCCAGGAGTTCCTAGAGCGGCCTGAGGTATCTCAGCAGAGTCACGAGTACTGGGACCACCTGTGTCCATGTCCTCGTGCTGGTAAGGCTCAGGAGACGGAGCAGCGGCAGACACTGAGTGGACATCATTGCCGACAAGAGGACTAGTATGCCAGTGATCCAGCGCAGATAGTACAGAAGACGTCGCATCCATCGAGTCCACCTGGGTACGTGGAGCCACAGGCTGATTTGGCAGAGACGGCAGCACCGAGGACGTGGAAGGTCCATCGCTTGCATTGATACCGTTGATGCGCAGATGTGCCTCCAGTCTTGCATGCAGTTTACGACGAACGACGGACTTGCGACTGGTCTTAGATGGCATGATGTTGACTGATACACGCGGTAGTATGGTACGCAAGCTCGGATTAGATTTGGAACATAGCGTGCATAGCATTCGACGCAGATATACGCGTCGATTGTGTTGGGTATGTGTCGATTAACACATATTACATTCGACGAGATTCGTAGGTAATCAATGCTAAATATATTTAATCCACGGTAAACCAATTTTATCGACGTAATCGACGGACTTCCCACTGGGATTGAGGGGCTAGAGCCGCGCAGGCTTCAGTGCAGCGCAAAACTTCGTATAGAATGCAAGGGACGAACTGTGCTGAGCCCTGAAACCTGAGAGGAGATGTCTGTATTCTAATTTGGGCCCATGGGCTAGGGAAAGTGGGGAAAAGGGTGCATTAGATAACAGGGGAAAGGGGAATGCTAAAACGCAGGGAAGAGTCCAGAAAAGTGAGAGAGGACTCAGAGAGCGCGGGGAAAACGATAAAGCGCACGGGAAGGTGGCGCTTAGAAAGCGACCAAGGCAAAAACCCTGGCCTTTTGCGCGAAAAAACTCTTCCCCGAGGAGGCCGTTTTTGGACACTTGAAAACCCTTGGAATGACCGATTTTTTGCGTGTCGCTCATCCTATTAAGCTAAAACTGCAATGTTACAAATGGTTAACGTGACCAAGCTCAACTTGAAGTTGGGGAATAGCAGCGCGTTGACCATTACGATAACCCATACATTGAATAATAGTCCGTGATGTCGTACAAGTGTAGAAATGCGTCTGAAATAAAGCACGGAGTGAATCTACGGTATATCCCGGAAAGTAGCATGCAGTGTCTCTGATGACAAGAAATCGAAAGCTAGATCAAACAAAAGGAAATGTGGATAGTGTGCAGCGCCACGCGCTATGGTTTCCATACGGGTATTCGATTGGGGGACCTCATGGGTGCGAATGGGAGAGGAGATCGGCCATGATTGTTTAGTAAGGATCCCTTCGTCGGTGTGGAAGGCCTTACGAGGCCGCCTTCCCCGTTGACACGTCTGAGGAACTGGAGAGCCGTCAGAGGAGAGCCGGGAGAAGAATGTGTCTTGATAGATTGTGGGCTCCGCCCGTTAGGAGTCGACAGCGCGAACGAGGGGAGTGAAATTCCGCCGCTGCCAGGCTCCGGTGTTCTTGGAGGACGAGGAGGCGTGATCAGTTCTGGGGCCTCGAGAAGGGTTGAAGAGCTGATCCATTTTTCCTCTCTCGAGCCCAGAAACGGCATTGGCTCAGGAAGAAGTCGGACCATATCAGCGAAATGAGTTTGTATGAATCTGCCGCTTGGGGGTCAGTGACAAACAAACGACCGGAGGGCATAGACAACGCACTTGGACAGTTCCATCCAACCACCACCGACACGCACCATGACCGCATGTGAACGGAGTATACGACAGAAGCAAAGCTTCGGGTCCTCGGCCCCTATCCAGTATTTTCCGCTTCGGTCTTGCCATGCTTCATGGGCTACTTCGACCTTGATGTCCACATCGAGCTTGTTGACGACGTCTCCAACTGCCACGTCCAATTTACTCTTAGGATTAGCAACATAGGGTTTCCTTGGAGGTGGCGGCGGCGGTCTACTCTTTGGAGGCGACTTGTGCACGATTGAAGACGGGAAGGACAATCGAGGTGGCCGGCCAAATGCCGGACGTATTGGGTTCGCAGCAACCGAAAAAGAGCGCGACGCTCCCGAGGCATCAGAAGGGGTAGGTGAGACCGTACGCCTTAAATGGCTCTGTTGGGAAGTATGAAGACGGGAAGGCTCCATCGATCTTCTGCCTGGGTTGTTGTTGGGGACGGGACTCGGAGTGGTAGAAGACAGACTAATGGTGCGCTGTCGCGAAGAAAAAGTGGAATTAAAGAGTCTTGAGGTCACAGCCATGGGTCCGGAGACTGATCTATTCGAAGACACGACAGAAAGCCTGCTCGAAGAGCGATTTGGCATGGGTGGTGCATGATGGGGGGCTCTCCAGGCCGACGTTGAGGGATGAGCCGGCGCCGGCGCATGTGCAGATCCGCGGGTCGACGACCTAGCTGATAGCGATGCATATGGACTGGATTTCTTCTGAAGTATCGAACTCGGACGGGGGCCGCCAATGGACGCGCGGCTCTGTCGACCAGAACTGATGGTGCTGGGTGGTCGCGATTTCCGACCATTGATTCGATCGAAAGCCATGGATTCAAGCTCTGCCCACGTCTGCACAATGCGCTCCCGCTCCGAAGAAGCCCTTGGTTCATCCGCGACGCGGATGAACTCTTCCTCCAAATTGTTGATCAGATTCTTCGTGAAAGTGAGGCGACCACCCAGCTGCTCCTCGGGCGGCAACAGAGGGGAGCTGACATAGTCCGCTGAGAGAGGTCCTGATGGTGGCGCTGGGTAGCTGTCAATGTGTTCTAGCAAGTCGCTGAGCGCATTGTCACAATCTTGCACAAGAGTCCCAAACCGCGCGAGGTTAAGTGCGCGAGGCAGAAGCTGATGGGAATTCTCCAACTCGTCCCGGAGAGACTTCAACTCTACGTCAACGGTAACACTCGATATGTTGGCTGGTAGCTGTGTGGCCTCACTAGTCACTTCAGCGAGCTGGGAAGCCATCACATTGTGCTTTTCGACTGTTGGAAGTGGAGAAGCAGACGATGGCGACGACTTGACTGAGGCGTTGATACCCAAGGACCGGAGTCGCCTTCGGAGCTCTGCAACGTGTAACTGAACTTGGGACAAGTCCACGGAGGGTTCAGGTGAGCCGAAGACATCTAGGAAATACTCAAGTCGTACTCGTGGCAAGCGCCTGAGGAAGACATACCAGAATTGTCCTCGCTAGAGTCGATATCGTCGTTGGCGGTTGGGAACGCAAGGCTTGGAGGCACGTCCGTCTCCTTCCGGGCTTGTTCCCGCGCCGCTTCCGCACGCTCCTGACGGACTCTTTCTTCGGCTTCGGCCTGTTCTCTGCGCAGGCGCTCCGCCTCCTCCGCCTCCTCTCTTTCCCGTTCCTCCTCGGCTTTCCGCTTTGCCTCGGCCTCGGCTCGCTCCTTCGCCAATTTCTCAGCCGCCTCCGCCTCCGCCGCCAGTCGCTCCTGCTCAATCTGCTCTCGCTGGGCCACTCTGAGTCGCTCCTCTCTATGTCGGATGCCAGATAGGAGTGCCTTTGCGCTATCGCCCCAAGCCTGAAACCTTGCCTCCATATCGTCGGTGATCTGGCTTCTCGACAGGTACAAATGCTTGCTGGCAGGGGACTGGCTGCATGTAATTTCCATTTTATGGAGCAGTTGCCGAATGGGGGGTAACGGATTGCGAGATCTCGGAACGACGCGCGTCAAAGAGTGGGCCAACCTCGCCAGCTACACGAGCTAGCTGGTCAATAGAGTCAAACGTGTCCGGGACAGTTGAGACTGTTTCGCGAATTGCCTCAAGACGTTCTTCGGCGAATGTTATGGTTTCCTTTAGGGTTACCAACTTGAGATCCACCACATGCGCATCTTGTACGACGTCAAGATGTGCTATCTTTCGTTGTAGAGAAGAAACGCCGCCTGCAATATGCAACGCAAACGCGTTACAATCAGTACGGACGACGTGATCAAGGTGTGTGAGATCTATTGGGGGTTCAAAAGGAGGAGACGGTAGAGCATCCAGAGTCAAGTCCAGCGGAGGAGAGATGCGGCGCCTTGTGCCGGGGGTTAATGTGTTAGAGATCATTGTGCCATACGAGTCTGGCGATACAAATACGACGCGATGCGGCAGACTGTCCATGAGCGTCTGACAGGCAAGTTGAATGGACGTTGCATCAGAAGCCAAATCTAGACGGAGATCTTCAAGATCATCCAGCGATGATCCGTCTAGAATTTGTTCCGCCAGCATGTCAAACCGATTCTCGGTATCTTCTAGGCGCGCTTGAAGGTCGTGAGTTTCGTCGCGGATAGCGGCCATGGCGAGGGCCTGTCTGTCGATGTTGTCCGTGAGCCGAATCATCTGTCGTGAGTGCTCGAGAATCGCCGAAAGCCCTTCACGGCACTTGACAAGGTGCATGCGCAAACCTGGGCTGACAACCCCAGGAAGAGCAGAGACGCCGGTATGAACATCTTGATCAAAATTGGCCTGTAACAATGCAACCTGTTCTGTCGCGTTTTCCAAGGTCCTGCTGGACAGTGGCAACGATGCGTTCACGCTTTCGGGCGTTGGCGGTAAGTGACTCGCGGTGCTCGACTTCCACTTTTGCTGTTCCATGAGGTCGTCGAGCTCGCCCCGAATAGTGCCGACGTCTTTGAGAATGGAACCAGCAGAAATCCAGATCTTCCGAACGTCCCGAAGAAGATTGACACGTTCCGTCATCGCTGCACGGGTGTTTTCCGATTCGGCCCTTACGTCCTCTAAGCGCTGAATCGCCGACGATAACCGATCCTTAAATCCGGGTTCGACATTGATATCGGCTAAGCCAAGTAGGGACGCCTGGGCTATTGGAAGGACGCCGCCAGCTTCTTCATCAGACTTGTCTAATTGCTGCGAAAGGGAAGGGAGGAGGGCGAGAAAGGCGGCGTGCTTGGTCTCGCGAAGGCACAGCTCCGTAGTTACATCGGGCGGTGAACCGTCCCCATTGGACGAGTCAACGCCGTTGAGCATATGGTGCAGAACGGAAACATAGGAGTTTGTGAGCTCATTTGCCGATGTGACACTATGCTCAGCGCGTCTTACGGCTTCACATGCGGCATGGTAATCGAGAGCGCTCCTCTCCAGCCTTGCGGCCAGAGAAAGGCCTATTTCCAATTCCTCGCCGAGGACCTTGGTGATGGAGTTGTTCGCGGTTGGTTGGTCTGGGAAAAGGGTATGGGTGGGGCGGGGGAAGCCGGAGATGACTGAACAAGGATTCTCGCGTGAGGAGAGCCTCTTGATGATGGCGCCAGCACGTGCAGAGAAAACAGAGTCTTGGCGAGAAGAAGGGTGAGTAAGTTGCGCGGCTTCGATGTCATCGAGCAAGCTTTGTGCCGACGCCTGGTCCTTCATAGTTTCCACATAGAACTCATCAGCCCTGCCAATCGTCAGAAAGCCCCAAGCGATGTGAGAAAAAGTGAACGCACTTCCGCCACTGGGTAACGACGCTCATGATGAATCTGCCAACGTTCTCCATGGCGTCGACTCCTTGTTCTTCTAATTTGTCCTGCTCGTCCAACAGCTCCCCCGGAACGGGCCTATTCTCAATGATTTTGTCCAAGGCTTTACCAGCTGCCGCAATCTTTCCGTGACGCAAGCTGGAGATACGGCCGGCGAATTGAGCGGCTTCTCTTGAAAGAGCCTCGCCTAGTTTGAAGCGAGCAGTGCGCGAGAATCCAGAAGAGGACGAGCTGGAAGCTTCCGACGCCAAGGAAGCCACGGAGTTACGGCGGGAGAGTGTGGGGGTTGGGGTGGGGGCGGAGCTTTCCGCCTGAGGGAGAGCGTCATAGACAGATGGAGACCACCTGGCCCGCTGGGACAGGAAACTTTGCAGATCAAGCATCAATTGACGGTGGTCTGCCCACGCCGCACAACGCTGTTCCTCCCAGGACAACCGGGTCCCGAGTAAATCTAAGTTCTCGGACCTGTCCCTCAGGAGGTGTAGCAACTTGTCGAATTCATATATGGTCGTCAACGTGAGCTCTATGATATCCGTGTCTTGGGGGGATAAGTTACGCTTTGAGGCCGCTGTATCGGTCGTTCAAGCTCGAGGAAGGACGGAGGAATGGGAGAGCTCGCTATGCACTGACCCTTGGTGATCTTCTTGAACTTTTTGAGTTCGCCAGAATCAAATATTTCGGTTTCCTTCTCAATTTTGTCGTGCTCTATGAGCCATTGTTTGAGTTGCTCCCGCGTCGGCAACCCCGATTCTGCGGGAACGGAGGCGCGCACGGCGTCAAGGCCGGCGAAAACCTCAATGGGGGGCATGCCCTCTAAGAGCTATTTGGAGCCATAGTCAAGAACAAGCGAGCACAGAAGAAATAGGGGCTGGGACACGCACGTTGATCTTTTCCACAATCCACTCCTTCCGTTCACTGAACGCCTGCAACTCGATGACCTCGTGAGACTCGAGCGCTTGCTCGCCGTTCTGCTCGGAGTTTTCATCTGATGCAGCATCCTGCACCTGAGAGAGATGGGAGGCAAGTATGTTTTCTAGAGAGTCGTAGTTCATATGACCAAGAGGACCCGCCGCCTCAGCCTGCGGCGGGGGTGCGGGAGTAGGATTAACAAGGGTTGCTTCCATCGGTCGGGAGGCTTCCGAAGAGGGTCCTTCAAACCCGGAATGCTGGTTCGTAGCGTCTTCGGGAAGGGGTGATAAGAACTCAGACTCGAGCGAATGGCAAACGCATGTCCGAACAGCGCGAGTGTGCACCGTTGATGACCCTCACATAACATCACCGTTGTCTGACTAAGCAATACAGTGTGCCTACTTTTCTTTGCCCACACCCGCGCTAGCAGTGCTGCCCCCCTTCTATTGGTCCTATTAAGTCCTTGCGCCTCAATGAGTAACGAGGGACTCACTTCTGCACCACTGTCCTTTGTCTTACCCATACGCTCAAACTGCATGGCAAGAAACCGAAGACGTTCAATACCCCTTCCGTCAACTTTAGGCGAGAAGAAGCCCTGCTGAAGCTCAATCTCCTGCATGAACGCGGCGACGTCCGCGAGAGAAGTGCCCAACTCTCGTAAGCGTGAAGTCTGAATTCTGCCCGACGTACGGTGTGTATTTCAGAATCCATTTCAGAATCACGACCCGTCGGCACTCACCGATTGGATGTTACAAGCCCTTGGATCTGTTTTCGCGTCTGCTGGTCCCAGTTTGCGCGCGTCGCGCGCGTCCGTTGCGTCTCCCTGCGCAAATTCGCAAGCCCCTCCCTCGTCTCGGCGATCATAGTTCGTAACTGCACATGTTGTTCTCGTCGGATGGAGAGCTCCAGCATCACCGTTTTAAACTCCTGATGAAGGCTGTTCGTCGCTCCCTTCAGTTCATCAATCTTTCGATGCAGTTGATTGACGCTTCGCCGGAGAACGAAGAGCGGCACCAGAGCCGAGGGTAACAGCAATGCCGCAAATATGACCAAGCGCGTTCCAGGCGTTGGCCCGGGTGTCGAGGGGGATGCCTCCGAGTTAACTGGCGCCATGACAGGAGATGTAGCACTTGTGTGATCAGGCATTTGCGAGGTCATTTGAGATTTGAGAAATAGAACTTGGCCAGATCAATGGTTACTCAATCAACGAGGGCTCTAGAGCACTGATCATGCCATGCTAAGTGAAGAGATGTTACGTCAGCCAGATAGAGACGTCATCGCCCTGAAATTGAAAGGTAGCCACGCTAATGATACGGTCGTTAAAAAAACGTCCGTAAGGCAGAATTGGTTTTTAAATCGTAAGTGTACCGTTAACATCATTATCAACGAAGAACGATTGGGGGTAGCACATAGCACATAGAAATGTCAATACAAGGCCGGCAAAGCAAGCAATACATCCAAAGCAAAGCATCAGGGATATAACAATACACGGGATATCACAAAAGGTGTCGCAAGGGGCGGGCTAATTGTGCGGGAGAGATAAAGGGTCAGTCTCGTCAGTACGACGAGTTTTTGGTCACCACACGATCTTAAATATTCGGAACAACCTGCGGAAAAACCCTTTCTTTTTCTTTTTCGGTTTGAGTGGCGGTAGCAACTGCGGTGGCACGCTTTGGGATGGTAGAGACGTCGGCCGATAGGGAAGTCGTCTTGGTCACGGTCGGTCAGACTACGAATACGAAAGAAGAAAAAACGAATCTTACCGGATCTCGTCAACAAGTACGGGATAATCCTTCCGGAGCGCGGCCTTTGCGAGCTCGATCTCGCGGAGGTGTGACAAACGGACGCTATTGGGCACGGCAACTTTGCGTCTCCACATAGCAAGGCTGTTGCCGGTTTTTGAGGGAAGAAGTACGAACACAATTACCTGCATCCCGGGGTCATAGTATCCAACGGACTCTTGAAGAAGACGGTCGCGCGTCTCCACCACGTCCTCGTAGGTGAGCCAGTCCAGAGCCGGGCCAATACCAGCCGGAGCATCATATGAAGCGTTGATGAATAAAGCACCTCGTTCACGCGTTTGTAAAAATTTGTTTAGCTGAAGCGAATTCAAATCTTAGAGAGAAGAATAATGCAAGTAGGATGCACGCACCCCAAAAGCACCAATACCGTGGGCATTGTCGTATAACCACTCCAAAGCGTGGACGACTCGTTCGTCCTTGTCGTGCGGGAATTGCCAATGTATACGGTCCCGGGCCTTACGTCCTCGTCCGAAGAAGGCATTCTCAACAGGCTTGAGAGCTTCCCCATAGGACTCCAAGAACTGCAAGTTTGCGTAGTCGCTGATCGTGTTGCTTTGACGAGATAAACCAGGGGAAATGGCATCGAGTGTGTCTTCCGCATTGCCATTTGCGTAAGCCATAGTTCTTGAAGGCATAGGGTACGGAGAATGGCCAGTAGGCGCCGGGACAAATGCGCTCGACACGGTTTGCCTGTAATTTCTGCGTCCGGCCGCGTCATTCCACCCATCGTCGTCGGCGTAACCCTCGCCGTCCGGGTCCTCCCTCCCCGCGTCGCCAGCCCCCCACTGTTGCTCCCACGCAGGTGCCTCCTTCTCTCCCCATCCGGTATCTTGTTGCTCCTCGGGCCATCGAGACTCTTCTCTTTCCCATCCCGAGTTGTCCGGCGGCCCCCACCCCGGGTTCTCCTGCTGTCCGCCCCAGTCGTGTTGTGGGTTCTGCTCCTGAGCCCTCCTTTCCCTCTTGCTCTTCCTTGTGTTGCTTGGACGTATGGACAGAATTTTGGGCGGTGCTCCGGCCAGAGCGCTGTTGAGGCTGTTTCGGCGCACCGCCTTGGGAGCTTAGGATCGACTCGAAGATCATGCGTTGTGCCTGCGGAGTCATTTCGGCTCGATCGCCAGTAGGAACGTAAGAGTCATTGCTGGCGAATGCGACGCGATGCTGCTGGCCGTACGGCGTGCCGGTGGTTTGGGGAGGGGACTGATACCTATTAGCGGCAGCTTCTGCGCCCCAGTGTTGCCAACTAGTGGTTCCACCAGCATTTCCACCAGAGTTGTTTCGAGGACGGGACGGCGGTGTAGGCTGAGGCGGTGTCATAGTAGGTTGTTGAGGTGCGGCACGAGGTGTTCGGGGTGCACCATAAGCCCCCTGATGAGTGCGACTCCAAGTAGTCCAATTAGAGGCGGGATCGGCGGTAGCAGGCGCATTCACCGGGGACGTTGTTGGTGCAACCCACTCTTGTTGCGGATGCGGATAATGCGCAGGGGGTGTATCCCCGGGCCACTCCCCCGCCTGAGCATTTGGGTATTGGCCCCATTGGTCTCTGTGGTCTCCATAAGCGTACCCTTGATCATCGCCCCCGCCATCGGCCCATCGTGTTTCCTCGCCTTGCCACGCTTCCTCACCTTGCCCACGATTATCCCAGCCTTCGTAACCAGCTGGGTCTTCAGGAATAGGTTCTGTGTTGACGCGCGAGGATGGCAAGTCAAACAGAGAAAAGGGAGGGTCGGTCACACGACATGCTACGCACCCAAGGCGACTTCATCCTCTCCTCCCTCTGGGGCTTGGTGTGGCGCTCTTGCTTTCCCCTTTTTTGGCCGCGGCATAGGTGGTGCGTGAGACTACAAGTCGATACTCCCAACACGTCGAGTAGTAGGGCGAATATAGACCGCAGATACGATGTGAAAGAAAAAAGAACGGGAAGATGAAGCGCCTAATCGCTCTCACCGCACAGAGGAGGACGTGCGGGCAGAGGGAAACCAAACCAAGGAAAGTATAGCTCAGGAGTCTCGACGGACGTAGTGTTGCTTAATCAAATGAACGTGTGAACGAATACCCTTAAATAGTTATCCTAGCTATCAATCTCCCATGCTAGATCCTTCCCCGACCAGAAAGGAATGACCTCCTGTCCCTTTGCTGAGTACCGCTCCGTCACAGGGGTTTTCCCCCTCCTCAGGCGGACGGCAGTGTTAGCGCTGCTGTTGGTGTTAATTTCTTTCTTGTAGAATGCCCTTCCATTCTTGCTGACAAAAACTTCCAGCCTATCCAGTGCTCCGAACGAATCTAGAAGGTGCGCTATTAAAGGCAGTAAGATAGGGGATGTATAGATCCCCGCTGCGCAACCCTGGTCCGGTGAGCTTGTTGACTTCTTAATAGAAGGATGTGGTGCGGAATCGGATCCCAGGAAAAAACGTGGATGGCCTGGTCTGGATCAAGTCTTTGCATCATCTTGGACTGAGGAGTCGACTTTACCTTCAAGAATTACGTCGCGCAATGCCTCCCGATCATCAGGGAATTTTGCGACTGGTTTGCAATAGTTCCAAGACTGCCCTGCCCAATCGTCGACAGTGAGTGCGAGATGGTGGGCAGTTATGGTGCATGCTACAGTGGGTCCGAGGGACTTGACGGTTTCCACTGCTGCCCGTGTCGTAGCGTGCTCTAGGACTATACGAAGCCGCGGGAAGTGAGCATGGAGCTTCCTTAGGTGGGGTAAAAATGTTTGCTCTGCATTTATGACGTGGACGTTCTGTACTGGTGTTCCAGCACGGCAACAGGAAAGAGGAGCCCCAAGGACGTACTGCCGAAGTGTCTGATGGAACCTCTCCATGGAGATTCAGCACCATGTCCACGTCTTGCATAGCCCCGAACACGGGGTAGTATGCTTCATAAGACTCTATTCCGCCATCAGAGTTGGTTGTGACACCTCTTGGGTATGACTTGACTCCTGAGCAGACATGAGGAGGGAACTAGGAGCGGGCTGCGGAGGACGGACCAATAATCCCGGCGTTCTTCGCCTTGCGAATTTCATCCGGAGTGAGATCGGGCGAGAGATAGAGAGTCATGAGAAATTCTGTCTCTGGGTCAATCTTCTCGAGCTTGGATTTGTATTCCAATGCCTGATCTGTTGTGGTGATGGGCGGGGTAAGATTTGGCTAAGACAGATACTTCAGGGCGTTGGGACGGGGGATCTCAGGGTGGAGTATCACCATGACATATGCGAGATGGAACCCGCCCTTTCTGACATGAGGTGTGACTAGCTCTGATAGATCGCCTTGACGAAGGTGTACATGAAAATCAGCAGGAGATGACACCGAGATGGTAGTGCTCATCGTGAAGAGATGAAGATAAGATAAGATCTGGAGATCAAACTCATGGCGCGATCACATGATCTGATGGTTGGAACGCGGCGACACACGTACTCACTCGCAACACACTTTCTCTCAAACCATGGTGGTCCCTTCTGGATCCATAACCGTCGCAGGTACGCTGCCCTTGCTGCCTTTGCTCAGGACGCCCTTTCATTGTTCTCTTCAGTCCGTGTCCGGCCACCATCATCATGGGAAGCTGCAAGATTGCCAGAGCTCATCTATGACACCACCATTCGAGGAGACGGCGCGCTTTCTATGCCAGAACGTCCATCAACATCCTATTCTTCTGTTCGCGAAACCGTACAGATCGTCGATGATCGCATCCTCACTTTTGATCCAGCTGAACCAGATCAAGCCCAGGCCTTTGCTGAGCGTGGCTTTATACCACCAGGTACCAAGCGGCACAAGGACAGGCGTTTCATGTTCGATAGAGTGTTCCGACCCGATTCGTCCCAACAAGAAGTATATGACGCAACTGCTCGTCCTCTGCTGCAGAGGTTATTAGACGGATTCAATACGACCGTGTTTGCCTACGGTGTGAGTATATCCCGCATTGCTGTGTGAGCGACACATCAATCCTGAGTTTCTCTATTTCCCTTCAAAAAGGCAACAGGTTGCGGCAAGACACATACTATCAGCGGAACAGATTCCGATCCGGGCACTATCTACCTAACGATGGCCGACCTCTTCCAACGAATTGAAGACCGCAAGGACGACTACAATGCAGAAGTGGTTGTAACGTTCCTTGAGATTTACAATGAAGAGATTCGGGACCTTCTCTCCGAACCTGGTATTCCAACACCGCGAGGCGGCTTGCAGATCCGCGAAGACAAGTCCGTCAAGGTCGTTGGCCTAACTGAACTCCGACCAAGAACTGCAGAGGAAGTCAAGGACATAGTCCTCATGGGGAACTCCCGAAGGACCCAGTCTCCAACACACGCGAATGAGACTTCGTCCCGCTCTCATGCAGTCTTGCAAGTACAAGTTACCCAGGCCCCTAGGACTGCCTCGTTGACCGAAGAACGTTTCGTGGGCACACTCTCCATCATCGATTTGGCTGGCAGTGAGCGGGCAGCTGCCACCACTAACATGGGCCAGCGAATGGTAGAAGGTGCCAACATCAACAAGTCCCTGCTGGCTCTCGGGAACTGCATCAACGCCCTTTGCGAAAGCGGTGGCGCCATCCGCCACGTCCCCTATCGCAATAGCAAGCTCACACGGCTGCTCAAATTCTCCCTTGGTGGGAACTGCAAGACCGTCATGATCGTCTGCGTCGCGCCGACATCCATACACTTTGACGACACTCACAATACGCTTATATATGCCGAACGCGCCACCAAGATAAAGACACGCGTTGTGACACGGAACGTAGTCAATGTTAATCGGCACGTCGGCCAATATGTCGAGGCGATTAACCGGCTCAACGCCGAAGTCGCTGAGCTCAAGGCTAAACTCGCGGGAAAGGCCAACTCCGAGGGGGACATTTTGCGGCGGAAGAAAGCAGAGGCGCAGGCGGAGGTCGAGCGCGTGAAGAGCGACATGCAAGTCCGTGCCGAACAGATGCAAGTGTCGATCAAAGACGGCGCGCTCTGCTCTGGGAAGCTTTCATCCGCCCAGACGAGGCTCCATACGATCCGTTCTCGAATTCAGGAACTGGACAAGCAGGCTGGCTCATCGGGTGGCCTCACCGCTGACCTTTGAAGCAGAACGAGGACTTCTCCAGGCTTTGGCCGCCCCAGAGGAGGACGTTTTGAAGCCCGACAGTACACTGAACGCGCGCCTACAACGCTCCTTGAATGCCAGCAATATCTTTGATGCTATGCTTCGGGCCGTCACAGAGAGGCGATCGGATAGACTCGACGAAGTCAGCACGGAAAATGTCAAGCTTGATGCGCGGTGGCGGAAGGCTACCATGGAGAAGATCCGAGCTGAGGCGGAGCGAGATGCGATGAAGCACGCCATGGCGGAGCAAGCCAAGATGCTAGTGGATCTTCTGGGCATGGTAGGACGGTACACGGTTGCCCTCGGTGATACCAGTCGTTCGCTTCGGACGGCCTTGGAGGATGGCCGTGACGGCCTGGACGGCACGGCGCGGGTCGTAGCCTCGTCCTTACGAACGCTCTTGGAACAAAACGACGAAGACTTCCAGTCGCTTGTTGGCCATACTGTGGCGTCGTATGCTGCCACTCCTGGGCTTTCCAACGCCGAAGGTATTAAGGGCTTGGTGCGGCCAAAGAGAATCTCATCCGCACCGACCGAGTTGCAGCCAAGAACGAAGTCATCTAGACGCTCATCCACGTACGGACTACTCGGAGTGGGGTCTCCTCTCCGCAAGAGCCACCTGAAGTCGCCTCGAAAGTCGCTGCGTAACAGCTTTGGTGGCGCCGGAGTTCCATACCGCCGTCCCTCCGACAAGGGCAAGGAAAAGAAGGTTGTCCAATGGCGCGACGAGGCCGGCCAAGGCGACCTGGACGAAGCCCGCGAACCGTCGATACTCGTGTACTCCGAGAGTAGCACCCTTCTTTCCACTTCCGTGATCCCTGCTCCGGACGACAGTTCCGTTTTCTCCGCACCAGCCTGCAGCTCCACGGTCGAAGGCGAATGGGTAGACGAGAAGACAGATGACAGCTTCCGGCTCAGCCTTTCGCTCCCGCCCCGTGACCCACAGACCCGCAGTCACGGCACCGCGCACGCGCCGTGGCAGCCGCCTCGATCCTGGCCTCCTCAAATCGCGCGGAGCAACCACGCTTGGTAGCCTCACGGAGGACGACGAAAACGGCAGCGAAAGCGCAGTGGGGAGGCGGCCCCTTTCCGACCGTAGCTTCAACTCTTTCGCACTCGGCCCGCCATCAAACAGTAGCAGCAGCAGCGGCGGCGGCGGCGGTAACGGCACGCAGCGCTTGTCGAAAGTCTCCGATAAGCACAAGCCGACCAGCCCGGTGCAGCGTCCGCCCCCGACCCCTCGTTCCTGCTGCAGCACTGAAGGTCTCCCGCCGGCGCTCAAACATCGGCCCGTTGCGCATGGAGAGGGCACGCCGGCGCTCGAGCCTCCGCCCACCGGCGCATGGGGACGAAGAAATGTACCTGGACGGGAGCGTATCTGGCACGCGAAGGGTCCCCACGGTCGGCGTGGAACCGTCGCTGGCTGCTCGCAAGTCGCCCGCGAAGAAGAAACGGATGTCGTTGCTCAGCCTGGCGTCGAAGGGTATGGGCCACTCGAATAGGCTGCGGCCGAGCACGCGGACGTCGCTGGCGAACGTCTCGTCTGGGGACATCAGCTCGTCCGTTGATATGAGTTCTCGGATGGCCAAGCCGACATGGAAATGATTTGTGATTTTGTTTTGTTTTGTCTGACTTAGTCCCAGTGTAATTAATACCTGCGCAGATGCTCCCGCACACTTGCGTCCCTGACATTACTATCAGCAAGTTTATTCACGACGCGCCATGCCCTCTTCTACTATCTAGCTTTCCCTTACATCTGCATGATCATGTCTCGTCACGCTTTGTGTGTACCATTGTTATGTTACCCCCGCTGAAATAGTATTTTGGAGCGCTGGACGCGCGAGTCTTTCCGAGGGCACGATAATATATGTGCAGCATGCGAAGAAACCGACCAAACTCTACGATTACCCTAAATAACCCTTTTGACCTCGAAGAAAGACTAAATACACGTGTCAACCAGGTGGCGACAGACGAGCTGAACAAAAAGGTTACCTTGAGGTAGTAGACCTGCCATGCGACCACAGAGAACAGCACCATGGCCTGCATTATTGACCACCATTTTACTCGGGCGTTGGTGGATTCCGCCGTGTTACGGTGTGTCCGTTCGCGCACTACGATGTATTCCTGCTCGTCCTTTACAGAGGTCAGGCCATGTGCCAATGCTCGGATCTCGCGCTCAATGGGCGCGACGATCTCTGCGCCAAATATATAAACGACGGGGGCGGGTGTGCAAAAGAGGTGAGGCTACGCACCGTCTGCGCCTTCTCCAATGTAAATAACGCCGTGCACGTTGAAGCTAAACGAGAGTTGAGCGCCGGGGGAGCGAGGTGGCGCGCTTGGCAAATACAGTACACACCTCACAATTTTATCCGCAATTGCGCTCATTTGGTTGGAGAAGCAGTACTCGTAGCGACCGTCCTTCTCCGCGGTGATGGATACAGTGCCAGTCGAGTATCTGATGTTCTTTCGTATTGCGTTCCCGTCGGGGCTGCTAACCTACATTCGCGAAACACGTTAAGAAGTGCAACGAGGGCAAGAAGCAGATGAATGTTCACCCAGAAATCTATGTCCAGGTGGCCACCTCCGCCCACCTGATACGTAACTGTCATCTGGAACAACCGGTCAGCCCGTGAGAGAGGTGCGAGAGTGGACGACATGTACTTGATCATTGACATGTAAATCCTCAAAGAAGCACTCCTTTCTCGAAGCGGCCACCTCGATGAGGTGAGAAGAAGCGAAACCGAAGAAAAAGAAAAGGGAAGAAATCCAGAGCAAGAAGGGAGCCATTACCGAGCGAGCGAGAAACCAAGGCGGAAGGACCCGAGAGGACTGCGTGCTACTACAGGCCTAGGGGTGTCCGGTGTCCTGTCGGCGATTATCTTCCAATTCGATTCGGTAACACGCGACAGAGAACTCCCTCTGCCCAGCTCTTTCTCTACGAATAACTCTCATCTGCTCATCATCGATCATGGCGGACTCTAACACGAACCCCTTGGCACCGAAAGTCAGTGTTTTTCATTTCTCTTTCAGTGGCCGGGTTTGTATGTGCCACACCATGTGTTAGACACTAACTACGGTCTCTCTTAGACGGACGAGGAGCACGATCCACACTTTGAACCCGTCATCAAACTTACAGAAGAGGTCACGACCAAGACTAACGAAGAGGACGAGACCGTAATCTTCAAGTTGTATGTAACCTCCTTTACTGATTGCCGATCCAAATTTCTTTCCTGCGGTCTTTGATCACACCACTACCTTTTACCTAGGCGCTCAAAGCTCTTCCGATTTGATTCAGAGGCGAACGAATGGAAGGAACGAGGGACAGGCGAGGCAAGATTGTTGCAGCACAAAGACACACAGAAGATTCGCCTTGTGATGCGGCGCGAAAAGACGCTCAAAGTGTGCGCCAACCATCTGAGTTCGTCGCCCCTCCACATGAGTCGAGACGAATGATAACGACTTTATGAGTCTAGTCTCCGCCGATATGAGGCTTCAGCCCAATATCGGCTCGGACAGAAGTTGGGTCTGGAAAGTCGTGGCGGATTACTCGGAGGATCCTCCCACTTCTGAGACACTGGCCATCCGATTTGCCAACTCCGAATGTCCGTATAGATCGTCACTGCATACCTGATTCACTGATGAGCATTCTCCAGACGCTGGGCAGTTCAAGAAGGCGTTCGAGGATGCCCAAGCGAATAATACGAAGCTGGCTAGCGCTTCTGTTGCCGCTGCCGAGGAGAAATCTGAAGAGACTGCGGAATCCAAAGATGAGGTTGAGGGAGAAGCGAATGCGCCCGCACTTGGTGAGACGAATCCGCCTGCTACAGGGGCAGGTGAGAAAACGGGGGAAGAATAAAACCAGATGGAGCTGTTCTTTACATGTCTTTTTACATACCATTATGCAACCTGTCCCCATGCCACAGGGTCTAGGCTGCGAGGAATTGTACCACAACATAGCCCCAGTAGCGGTTGCAGAGAGTTTGCGATTGATAATACAATATACTGTAGGCCTTCGTGTTATGTCGACTCCGACTCCTCTTCGCGCGCCTCTGCTTCAGTCCATTCTGTCCAGAACGCGGCTCCTTCCCCTTTAGACCAATACAAGGCTGGCCTCTCTCCCCGAACCACAGCCTTATCTATAAGCACATGCCGAATATTCTGGATTGCGTCAGGAACGTGAATCAAACCCAACGGACACCCTTACCGAACCACTGCCGAAAATGGGGCATTAGGCGATTCTGTTGACAGATAGAAACAAACGAGAACTTACGGGACCTCGTACATTGGCTCAAGTAGTAGGTTTTCCTGCGGGGGACAGAATTCTCGACACTGTGCCGCCTAAATGAACGAAACACATACCATTATGCCTCTCAACCCTCGTGCACCGCCGCCTCGCTGTGCCGCCTTGTGGCAAATCTCGTTCAGTGCGCCGTTCGTGAACCGAATTTCAACACCGGAGTAGCTAAACAGGGCCGTATACTGAGATATCAAGCACCCGCGGACTTCGGTGAGGATGCGTCGTAGGTCCGTTGGCGTGAGCGGGGCGAGTGTCGCTATCGAAGGAAGACGCGAGACGAATTCCGGGATGAACCCATACTTGACCAGATCTTATAGCCAAAGGTAAGGAAAACGTATCATTATATGTGCGGGATGTTAGCTCACCGGCAGGCTCAACATGTTCCAGCATATTGGGGAGGGGTCGGCGATTCGGCGTGAAAAACGGCATAAAATCAGAAGACGGGGCGTCGTCATTAGAGGCAAGTTCCGCCGTAAATCCAATGGACTGCAGCGGGTGTGTATGGGTCAGTGTATCTCGACACAGGGTCTGACTCACCCCTTTGGCGACCCTCCGTTTGATGACGGCATCCAGGCCGACGAAGGCACCGCTCAGTATGAACAGCACGTTCGACGTGTCAATCTGGTACATGTCCGGTTTTGCTGAAGAGGGGTCAGGTATGAGTGTGAATCGATTGCGCAGGAACCTACGTGGTCCAAGATTCGCATTCCGTTGACCTGATCGCGATCGTCCCTCACTTGGAGGGACACCTGGTCCTTCAACAGCAGACCCTTTCGCGGGAACGGTAACGACAGATCCTTCCATCATGCGAAGGAGTGCCTGTTGTACACCTTCACCCCCGACGTCACGGGATCCCTCGATTCCTCCCCCGCTCGATTTCCGCGCTATCTTATCCACTTCATCGATGTAAACTATGCCCGTACTAAAGAGCCAAGACATAAGCGTTTAAAAGGTAATGAATAGAGAACTGCCGACCTGGCACGGAATGGATCCCAGTTCGCAGCTTGTAACTGTATTTGGTCAGCAACAAGAACGGTCAGAGGAGTCTGAAAGAGTTGACCAATCTATGAATACACATGTCAACATCCTCTCCCACGTCTGTTCTCTAGTCAGAAGCCACTCGACTCTCTAAGCTGAAGCAAATACTCACATCCCGCCTTGTAGAGTCATTTCTTTATGAGTTGACATCACACCACAGACTGCTTACCCACCTGCGTGAAGGACGTTGCATCGCTCACTGAAAACGGCACATCTAAAACTTTGGCCAGAGTCTTTGCTAATAGCGTCTTCCCTACGGTGTGGGTGTTTGAATATGCATACGAGCCTGACATAAGCTTTTACCTGAGCCAGTCGGCCCCCTGTGAGAAGTGATGTCAGACCATTCGGACCGCTTAGTGAGGAGGTGCAAGACGTACAGCACGAGAACATTACTCTTATCAAACGTCGGGGTTGAGTAACGGAGCTGGACAGGGAATGAATTCCCTTGCGAGTGAGGGGTCCTCCGTGGATGGGGGTTGAGGTGTACAGGGACAACTCCGACACGACCTACTTCCAGGTGAGTCTAGGACCAACGCGAGCGAAAGGAATCCTCACTATCAGCTTGCGAATCTTCTGTCCACTCTGACTCGTCTTCTTCGGCCTCCAGAACCTGCACGTTGGCGCGGACTCGATTATAGTGGTTGAATACACTGGTGTGATGTTAGCCACTAGCCATGCCTCCCAAACGTTATTGGCACTCACGCGACCGAAAGGACCTTCTTCGCATCCTGCTGCCCTACGATATACTCGTCTAGGTATTGTGCTAACTGCAAGACAATGAGCGAAGAACCCGAAGACGAGGGTTTAGGCTACTTGACGGGGTGTGGCCAATCCCGCAGGCCGAGCAAATTCGGACGAATCGTAGTCCTCTCGTGGTGTGTATTCATGTTGAACTTGGGTACGGACGAAACGCCGTAGTCGCGAAGAATGTTGGCTGCAAAGAAGGGTCGACTGTAGGGCAATGGACTTTCTGATCACACGCATGGCGAAATGTTGGGATGAAGCCCGCGGAAATTGTCCGAAGAGGATCTGGCTGGCCCGGTCGGCCCGGGTGACCCACACAAGTTAAGGAATTATGTAATTGTATCTGCTTTGCCAACCAACCTCCAACCTTGCACAGACTCGTCGTTCGGCAATGAGACGCGACAGACAACGCAGCCCTTCTCCACGCGGAAGGCATCACGACGAGGGTAGAAGCGGAGAGCGTGACTACGAGCAGCGTCGTCGAGATAGTTCAAGGGACCACCGATCATCCAAAAATCGTGACGGAAGGCGTGACGACGATACAAGGCTCCGACGGCGAAGCAGAGACAGAAGTAGGGGAAGGAGTAGTGACGAGGAAGATAGCCGAGAGAAGAGTAAAAAGTACGTCGCGATGCACTTCTCCCCCGTTCCTCTCCTCTCACTACTCTTTTTACAGGCGGAAGAGAGATAAATCCGACGAACGTAAAGCTCGGAAGGCAGAGAAAAAGAGGTTAAAGGATGAAGAAGAGATGCGCCAGGTCGCAGAGCTGAGTATTTACAGTGCGACCGACAACCCATTCCACGACGTGAACCTCGGACAACAATTCAGGTGGCACAAGAAAAACGAGAAGGAAAAGAAGATTGGGTTGTCTCCTGCAGAGGCCCAGCGCAAAGATGTTATGAGGAGGCAAGAGGCCAAGGAGGAGCTAGAGAGGCTCAACCATCGCCGCGCTGAACGGGAGGCAGAGCAACGTCTGAGGGAGGAGGAGGAGGTGAGGATGCAGAGGTTGGCAGAGTCCGCCCAGATGGCTGAGTGGACCGCCAAAGACGGGGACTTCCAACTCGATCAAGAACGCAGACGGGCTGCTATCCGCGTCAAAGAGAAACGAGCCAAGGCCATTGACTTTTTGGCTCTCAATCTTCGCTATGTCAATCCTGTTGACGGGGAAGATGAACCAGAGGAGCCCGGCTTAGAGATCGATCTTGACGAACCATACAATATACTTGACGTGGGCCTGCATTCTCATCTCGGGTTACCCTGTTCCTCACAGTCGTACAGAACCTCTCCCCCGACCAAGTAAACGAGTTGCACGACGACATTGAGCACTACCTCTCACTCGAAAAGAGCGAAGTGAACATCGAATTTTGGACCGTGAGTAGTACCAATTGGCTACTTATTCTTACTCACTTTCTCCTTAGAACATGATGGTCGTTTGCAAGGACCGCCTGGACAGGATTAAATCCGATCAACGCCTTGGACGAGAGGCCGCCGCTGCAGTTGAAGCAGACATTACTGCACTCCTGCAGGGCAAGTCGTACGACCACCTACTTGCTTTGCAAAGACAGATACAGGCAAAACTTACGAGCGGGGAGCCTGTCGATACCGACTACTGGGAAGGCTTGCTGAAGAAACTCCTGGTTTGGAAGTCGAAGGTAGGTTTTCCCATCAGTTCTCAGGTTAACAGCCTCTTAAATATCGGTAGGCCAAGTTGAAGTCTTTGCACGAAGTTGTCGTCCGAAATCGCCTTGAGCAGCTGCGCAAGCGACAACGCGACGAGGCTTTGCAAGCCCAGGAGGAGCTCCTCGAAGGTGTCGCCAGTGTAGCCGCGAAAGGAAAGTTCCCCCCACCCACGATCGAACCGGCTGGCAGCCAACAAGCTGTTGAGGAGGGCGTTGAGCCCTATGAACGAGGAATGAGCCCTGACTTGGTCGACATCACGAAGCTGCCTCACGAAGAGCGTCAGGTGGACATTGTGCTCGAGTCGGACGATAAAGATACCTTGGTGGGTAGTGTTGACATGAGTCGGACGATGAGGCTGATATTTTGGGCTTAGATGAAACTACGCCGCTCTGTTGCCGACTCCCGCTTCATTTCCAAAGCCCCCCAGCCTGCGGCCGAAACCGCAGATGTGGAGGCAGCAAGTGGCGCCGATCTTGCATCTGAGGCACTGTATCGCGCCGAGGCTGAGCGTGATATGGACGAAGAAGAGGAGCTTTTCAACCTCGAGGAAAACATCGCACGTCCGGCAGCATACAATTGGGAGGATAAGTACCGACCCCGTAAACCTCGGTATTTCAACCGCGTGCATACCGGGTATGAGTGGAACAAGTATAATCAAACGCATTATGAGTGCGTTCCACACGTTTTCTATTGTTCGGGGTTCTCATGGCTGTATAGCACGGACAACCCTCCCCCCAAAGTCGTGCAAGGCTATAAGGTTTGTAGTACTCTTGTGTTCATAGTCTACTCACTAAAATGGCCAATTGTTTCGTAGTTCAACATTTTCTATCCCGATCTCATCGATAAATCGAAAGCGCCTACGTACAAGATAGTAAAAGAGCCCGGGAACGACGAGACCGTGCTCCTTCATTTCAGTGCTGGCCCGCCATATGAGGACATCGCATTTCGAGTTGTGAACCGGGAATGGGAATATTCTCATAAACGGTTGGATACTTACCCCCCACCCAAACTGACTTTCGACGTCTAACAAGTGATTTACAGGGGCTTCCGGAGTAGTTTTGACCGAGGATGTCTGTCGCTCTGGTTTAATTTCCGCCGAAACGTAAGTCTTTGCAAGCTATCAGCATGCCTAGGCAATGTTTTGACGGCGTGGCAGTTTTACCGCAAATAGTCATTGGTGTCGTTATATACGGGTGGCCCGTGACTCACCACGTTGGCCCCACTTCCGAAGATATTTGTTTCGACCGTTCTGGAAATGTGACTTTGAAAAATGGTGGGCAATAGTTTCTTGCAGAGATTTCTATCGGATCGCAGTAGAGCTGCGTGTTCTGCGACCATAAATTTGGCTGCACGTGTGATCTTCCAGGCGCGTCCGTGCCACCCTCGTGGTTCCTGTGCCAGTGCCGATGACCCGCAGTTAAAGCGTCTACCTCATTTAAGCGGACAATTGCCGTTCCTCTTCTTTCTTTTCTTTCCCTGCCCAGGACCTGCAGCCCCGTGATTGTGGTGGCTCTCCGGCCATAGGAAACCCTGAATCCCTTCGCGTTCCTTTAAATAGCCCGACCACAATATCTCAGGGAGGAGTATCCCACAACAAAGGGAGGCGCTTACACCCGTGGTAACTAGCCACATTCGACATCCGGTGATATTCCAGGCCTCCTTCGCTACTCTCACTTGGCCAATGACAACTACACTGTTCACCCACACTGCCGTGCAAGGGGAAGAACACAGTTGGCATGGGCGCAAACACATTTATAACTTCCGTGATTCCTTTCATGACCTTGCCCCCTCTGTGCCACTCCCCACCTCTGCTCCCAAGGAGTGTACGGACACCTCATCCAATTTCTCTGAGCCTCGCTTTACACGTTTGATGACAAACGACACCCAGCGGTTGCACACCGAGCTGAAAGGCCTGTGGACCTCCGCCCCGCGAAGTGCCCATCCGGCTGGAGCATACGAGCGCGGTTTCGACTATCCACGCCTTTTTCAGTTGGACACTTCGTTTACGGCCGGTGCCACGGAGCCATTTGACCGACAAGGGTCAAAACGTAAACTCGAATTTCAATTTTCTACGGTGCCTGTAAACAAGGTGACACCAAAGCCATTCCACGACCGCCTAAACAGCACCTCTGGATTTAACCCTGTTGAGCCTGCTCTTCAGGTGAGTCTGCACACGGTTCCTCCCGAGTTGGCGCTGGGGAAGAGCTTACTGACCGTGTGTGATCAATCTCCAGAGGGCACAAGATATCCTATCGGATACCAACTCTAGGGATGCAACGATGGTCCATACTTCACACTACCCCTATGACGACAGACTATCTCAGGCTGCTGATCGAGAAGTGGTCACGAGAGAATCCGAAGCCTGGTCGCGGATGGCGTGTGACAACCCTGCCTCCTGCCGCTGCTTCCTATCTTCGCAGGTGGCCAGTTGATGCTGATCGTCCAATCAGGCCTCGAAGTCTATCCGAGGCATGCGACAATGGCAAGAGGGCTTTCCGTGCTTTGGCATGACTGGATTACTATCTATCTCTTTGTTCTTGTGGAAACTGGCCGTCTGCCACAAGACGGAGCAATCGAGTACGTTTTTTCCCCAAACCTTATGGGTTACAGGCACCCAATTTTTTTTTCGTAATAGTCGACTACCCCTATGGAGATCTATGACAGCGTTCCAGTCCACTAGGCAGCTCATACATCGTATCCTGTTCGCGACTGCTGTCCCCCACTCTGCGATTTTCCTTGCTCTGTGGTACATCTTTCGGCTCCCCATATCGCCTCAAACGGTCGTGTACGCCCAAGACACCGCGAGGGCACGTTTTCGAGATTCCTTGAAAAATGGGAGCGCCCATCTGATCGAAGGCTATATGATGAGAGTATTTACCGCGGGTATCATGCTGGCCGATAAATGGGTAAATGATCAAACGTTTCAGCTCAGGACATGGTGCGCAATGTTCTCTGCAATCCTTTGTATCTTATGAACAACATTCTTAGGCATGAGATACCGGCATACCCAAAGTCGTCTTGCGCAATCTCGAAGTCGCGGCTATGGGCGTTCTGGAATACAATTTGCGAGTTTCTGGGAACGAATGGCAGATGTGGTTGGGGCACCTCACATCTTGGCACTCGGCTTTAGGAACTGATCCATTGATGACTATCGACACCCCTTCTTTCTCCCATGCCCTCATCACAACATCCCTCAAAGACGTCGTCAGAGCATCTTCTCGCTCAGAGATCCGTGGCACCCCAGAGCCAAGTTTCTTAGAGCTGCAGATTTCTCGGATGACCGATGAGCGGAAGTGGTCTGCTACGCCATCAGCTACTTCCAACGATCGTTCTCTCCCCTTCTCATTGTCTTTACCTTCCCACCCTCTTCCACCGGGCCCAGTCCCGTCTCAACAAAGGACCACGTTCTCCGCCCCAGGGCACATGAAGCCCTGGCCTGGTGTGAGACCCACAGTCAGCTCTTTTTGAGCCATCTCACCACTCCGACTCGGCATTGATTGACCCACTGTGCCCTACCATTTCTGATATGCCTGCCATCTGCTTGCCGATTATGTCCCTCTTCCTTCACACTCACGCAACAGTCCTTGACCCTTCTACCTTTGTTCTTTGGTCTCCTTGTGCTCTTTCCTCAGTAGTCCTTATAATCTTGCTGTGCTTCCCCAGAGGATGGCACTTCATGGTTGGCAGATGAAGTTGGCAGATGTAGGCGTAGGCCCATCTTCAGGTGTCTCGACCTTGGACTTGGTCACTACCATTACCCAAAGCAAAAAACCTACACCATCGATTCCCAGTAAGTGTCATGTCTTTCACTTCTCGGATTTCTAGCCTGACTATCGTACGTACAGCAGATGCCTTTCCGCGCCGAACAGTGCGACCCTAGGCCTAGCCTTCATCCACCTAGTGGGTCGAATATGAGTCCACCCTTGCGGTATACTATTCGTACTACATCCGGTTATCCTGTTCTCCATTGTTGTGAATCATGACTCAGAACTGTCGCACTCGAGGTCAGGCTATTGTCGGCTGAGCAAACCGCTGACTCGACGGACCCGGGCCGTTGCGCTCCGACGGCTTAATAAACGTGATGGATAAACGTGATGGATAGTGGTTTCTTTCCTTACTTTCTATCCTCTCATCTATTTCCTCTGTACCAATACACCTGCGAGTATGTCGAATCAAGGCGCCCTCATGGACGTCGATGAAGCTCAGATCGATGAGGGATTGTACTCCCGTCAACTGCAAGTTGTGCTGTCCATTCCATGCGACGTCGCCTGATCTTGTTTGTTAGATACGTATTGGGTCACGAAGGTGTGAGGATCGATACTAGTGCATGAGCTGTGCCAATGGGATCCAACAGCAATGAAACGTATGGCCGCTTCTAACGTGCTGATTGTGGGCTTGGACGGCCTTGGCGTAGAGATCGGTACGCGAATGAATGCGCGTTAGACGGAGTGGTGCCCCTGACGCGAGTTCAGCCAAGAACCTCATCCTTGCGGGCGTCAAGTCAGTAACCGTTTATGACCCCGAGCCAGTCCGGATTCAGGACTTGAGCTCTCAAGTGAGCACACGATCCTTTCCAAGTTATATCATTATCTCACGCGTCGAGCCCCCTGTAGTTCTTCCTTCGCGAGGACGACGTCGGAAAGTCGAGGGCAGATGCCACAATATCACGCCTTTCTGAACTCAACTCCTACGTCTTTGTCCGGAACCTCGGTGGGAACGCGGGACAACCCATCACTGTTGACCTCGTGAAGGGCTTCCAGGTAATCCTTTGTGGAAGCTGTCGATCATCTAGATAACACCATTCTTGCAGGTCGTTGTCTTGGTCAATGCGCCATTGCAGAAGCAGCTGGAGATCGATGACTGGACACATCAAAACGATGTCCACTTCATAGCCGCTGGAACTCACGGGCTCTTTGGGTATGTATCTGACATGCGTTCGTTCAACGTTGCTCACGCATTGTAAAGTTATGCTTTCAACGACTTCGGCCCTAAATTCACGTGTGTTGATCCAACCGGCGAGCAGCCCTTATCCGGAATGATCGTTTCCGTAGAGAATGTATGTGTCCTTCTTGTTTCCGCTGCTGTTCGGCACACTTAGAATTGGGGTTCAGGGCAAAGACGCCGTTGTCACATGCCTCGACGAGACCCGACATGGGTTGGAGGATGGTGATTTCGTCACGTTCTCGGAAGTACAAGGAATGGTAGAGCTTAATGGTTGTGAACCGCGCAAGGTGTCCGTCAAGGGTCCATATACGTTTTCGATCGGTGACACAGTTACACTTGGAGAGTACAGGACTGGAGGCATCTTTACGCAAGTGAAGATGCCGAAAATTCTGGAGTTTGTAGGTGTCCCCACCACATATGCCGGATGGGTCTTACGTTCGATGACAGAAATCCCTTCGGGAATCGTTGAAATCTCCCGAATTCTGGATCACTGACTTCGCGAAATTCGACCGCCCAGCTACCCTACACGCTGGGTTCCAGGCCCTTTGGCAATTTCACACCGAACAACAACGCCTCCCCCGACCGCGTAATGCCGAGGACGCAGCGATACTAGTATCACTCGCGAAAAAATTGGAAGCCGAAGTTGACCAGAAAGTATTGACGGAGTTGTCGTATCAAGCTACCGGTAACCTTGCTCCCGTTAATGCTGTCATCGGTGGCCTAGTTGCCCAAGAAGTTCTGAAAGCGTGCTCCGCAAAGTTCCACCCCGTCATCCAATTCACGTATTTCGACTCGCTTGAATCACTTCCATCAACTCTCCCTAGCGCAGCAGATTGCCAACCGACTGGCTCTCGGTATGACGGTCAGATAGCCGTGTTTGGAAAGACCTTCCAAGAAAAGATATCAAATCACCGACAGTTCTTGGTTGGGGCTGGGGCTATCGGTTGTGAGATGCTGAAGAACTGGAGTATGATGGGACTCGGCTCAGGACCAAAAGGCGCGATCTGTGTGACAGATCTTGATACTATTGAGAAGAGTAATCTCAATCGCCAGTTCTTGTTCCGCGCAAAGGACTTGGGTAACTTCAAGTCTGTAGTTGCTGCAGCCGCCGTGGCAGAGATGAACACAGATCTTAAGGGACATATCGAAAGTCGTCAGGACGCTGTTGGGGCTGATACAGAGAGTACGCCGATACGATAACTCCCACTAACAGAGCTAACCTGCGGGGCTAGACGTCTACGGAGAGAGCTTCTTTGCCAGCATCGATGGAGTCACTAATGCTCTTGACAACGTTAAAGCTCGTATGTCGTCTCTTTCACTAACTATATGTGTTCGCTCACGTCGTGTGTGCTGTAGGTCTCTACATGGACCAGCGATGTGTGTTCTTCGAGAAACCTTTACTGGAGTCTGGCACTCTCGGCACGAAAGGGAATACCCAAGTTATTATTCCGCACTTGACGGAGTCGTATGCATCATCACAAGACCCTCCAGAGAAAGAGACTCCCTCGTGCACCGTAAAGAACTTCCCAAATGCGATCCAGCATTGTATTGAGGTAGGTACCTGAACTTGACAATTCGTCACGTTGACTGATGTTAGTAATAGTGGAGCCGAACGGAATTTGACAATCTGTTTGTCAAGCCTGTACAATCAGTCAACTCATACCTCTCCGAACCGGGCTACCTCGAAAGTGCTCTCAAGTACTCGGGCCAACAAAAGGAGCAGATCGAACAGATTGCATCGTATCTTGTGAAGGACAGGCCCATCACTTTTGAAGAATGCATCATTTGGGCTCGGTTGCAGTTCGAGGAAAGGTACAATAACGCCATACGTCAATTATTGTACAGTCTCCCGAAAGACGCCGTAACGAGCACTGGGCAACCGTTCTGGAGCAGCCCTAAGCGAGCACCCGAGCCGTTGACGTTCGACTCGAATGACGTGAGCACATTTCATTTCGTTTGACTGCAGCTGTTGACCAGGCTTTTTCCAGCCCACCCACCTCCAGTTTATTGTAGCTGGAGCTAACCTCCGCGCATTCAACTATGGGTTACGCGGAGATGCAGACCCAGCTATCTTGAAGAAGGTCGCGGACTCAGTGGTCGTCCCCGAGTTCACTCCGAAGAGCGGTGTCAAGATCCAGGTGAACGACAACGAGCCAGTAGATAACGCAGGCAATGGTAGAATTCGTTTCTATTCCGTCAGCCGAATCTCTAAGTTCTTTGTGTAGATTCTACCGACCCCAACGAGCTTTCCAAGTCCTTACCTCAACCCTCATCGTTAGCTGGATTCCGCCTCAATCCCGTAGAATTTGAGAAGGATGACGATACCAATCACCACATCGACTTTATCACCGCCGCTTCCAACCTTCGCGCCATGAATTACAGCATCACCCCTGCTGATCGCCACTCTACCAAGCAAATCGCCGGAAAGATCATTCCCGCAATCGCCACCACGACGTCCCTCGTCGTGGGTTTGGTCTGCCTAGAGCTATTAAAGGTAAGGTGTTGTCCAGTCCGATCTTGCCGGGTCCCTCATGCATCGTTCCGCGCTCCGGTATTAGATCATTGACGGCAAGAACAAGCTCGAAGACTACAAGAACGGCTTCGTCAACTTAGCCCTGCCATTCTTCGGTTTCTCGGAACCGATAACGGCCAAGAAGAACAAGTACGGAACGACGGAATGGACGTTGTGGGACCGTTTCGAATTCAAGAATGATCCCACTCTCAAAGAAATTATCACGTGGTTCCAGAAGGAGCACAAGCTCGACATTTCCATGGTCAGCCAGGGGGTCAGCATGCTCTGGAGCTCGTTTGTTGGCAAGAAGAAGGTGCGTGTCTGTTGTTGCTGCGCCTGCGTAACAGGGTGCATTGTGCACTGGATACTGCGGCGCCAAGACTGCGTTACTGAGTTGATCACCTTCATTCCGCAGAGTGAGGAGCGACTCCCGATGAAGTTCAGCGCGCTCGTCGAGACCGTCAGTAAGAAGCCCGTCCCTACGCACGTGACACACTTTGTTGTAGAGGTGATGGCCCTCGATGAAGACGGTGAAGATGTCGAGGTACATATGCGCGAACATTGACCGGTCTCCCTTCCACTAATCCGAGCACTGCACAGGTCCCGTTCATCGTCGTGCGCAAGTAGGTAGAAGTTTGAGAGGAATCGCGAGCAGTTAGCCTTTGATTGTGTACCTTTTCTGAATGATTGAACAGCACCTGTGTACTCTACGAATCGACTCTCACAAGATAGTCCGATGGTTAAGCTCACAAGCTATGGGCCATAATTGTTATCCATTGCAACAGTGTAGCGCGAGGCTCATCTGTATGAAGGACAACCGTAGTACAAAACTCATACGTGTCGGTGACAAAGTGGGACAGAATATCACCGGCAAACGAACAGATAGGTGTATCGTAAAACTGTGACTGCGGGGAATCAGGTAAGGACGGCAAGGTGGTGGAAGGATTGGGTGGATGTAAAGGGTAGGAAAAGGATTTTTTGGGGCGCGTTTGATGAAAGAGTAAAAGTAAAGGTAAAAGTAACAGAAAAGGAAAAACTGTGTTTTTTGGTGTGTTTAAGGAGAGAGTGAAGAATCGACATTTAGAAATGGCGAACAACCGAGTAGCCGGCGGGAGAAGGTCGTGTGTGATAGACGAATTGCTATTCAGCAAGTAGGACAGTTCGAGACACGAAAAAGCAGTCGCGTATCGTGGGTGCGAGAAAGCTAAACACAGGTGGAAACACATCAACGTGGGAACACAGGGCACGAGGACAGGAGATGGATGTGCAAGGGTCAATGTACGTGAGTAGCTGTGCCGCCAACGATAAAGTAAGCGGCAGCTACTACAAATATCATCCGATTGATGCCTGTGCGTCAGTGGTCGGCAAGGGGTCGCCGACCATAAGGGCCAGGGAACAGGGTCGCGCGGTAAAGGGGTAGATAAATATGACATGACAGATGATGCTGAAGAGTTGTAACGAGAATAGGCGGGCGGCTGAGGGACAGGATGGATATGTCCTTTGGAGATGGTGATGGATGAGCCCGATAAAGCCATTACGATGAGACAAGCAGAGTAGAAAAATATGCCGAGAATGGATGGGAAGGTGCGAAGAGAGCCGAATCGTCTATGCAGCTAGTGCAGGGTAGTTCAGCTGATCGCCTTCGTGCCTTAAAGTGAAAAAGAAGCTGATAGGGGAGCCGATGCGAATATATGACAAGTGACGAAACAAAGATAAGTGACGGTGCCGAAAAAACGAGATATGGTGTACAGCGACAACAGAATGGGAGTGCAGGAGGAATTAGTGCCCAACCCAGTGCGGCCCATATTGCGGGAAGATGGGCTTGTGTACTAAACCCTGACCGTACGCAACGTCGTAATCGTACTGTTCGGCGCCAGTCCAACACAGTTCGGGGATTTGGTAGGGCGGCTTTGCGGTAGTTGAACTACAAGAATACTCAATGCGGGTGGACTGTGACCAGCAGTGTCCTCCATCCTGTAAAGGGTGACGCCTACCATCGATAACTGAGATTGGCCGCACATGGTTATGGTCATAGGGTTGGCCAAACACCGGGGGCGGAGGCAAGTGGAAAGCCGGAGCTCCGGGTCCCCATCCCTGTGCATAGGCCATACTGTGACCGTTTGATGGGTATAGGGGCATCACTAGTAGTGGAGGAAGGGAGGGTGGTTGTACTGCCATGTACTGAGTTGGCTCCCTAATCCCATCACGCCGCAGAGGCTCGTCCGCAGCAGGGCTCCACTTGGCTGGAGGCGGCAAGCCCTTCTGCATATGTGGGGCGCGCTCCCACTCGATTCCGTTGACGAGTCTGAAATGGGCGCCAAGAATGACGCCGTTCTCATCGCGGAAACAGTCGTGCCTGCTGACACGTCGTTTTGGCATATACTCTTCGCGTAATGGCCCATCTTCATCAAGATCGATTTCCAAAGCCTCAGGACCGGGCTCGACAGAGGTCGGATCTAATCTCTCACGACGCCTCTCCTCGAGACCCAGGAACACGGGTTGGGGATGAGACTTGGAGCACGACGGGTCGCCGCACGAGTGAGAAGCAGTGCTGGCAATGGCCGTCTCAACAAGGTCCTCGAAAGTCTTGCGTACGACGAAGTGGGGATTAGAGGATGGGCGGGAGATCGGCTGTGGGTTGGGAACCGAAGCCAGCGACTTGTGATGCGTCAAGACATGGTCGAGCCACTTGCTCCACTCTTCCGGTGCAATGGAAAGGTCGTAGGAAAATATATCAAGAGCCAAGGACTCTAGTCTGTTCAGAGACTGAATGGGGACCCCGGAAATGGTGTGCCTGCGGAGTGGATGGTCAGTACTGTGGGGCAAGACAGAAGGGAAACAGACGCGCGTACCAGGTCTTATTCGAAAATGTATGATCGTCCAACCACTTGTTCGCAAGCATACACCCGAGGAGGACGAGACGAAATAGAGCGTGAGCTTCAGCGGCAGCGGAGCCAGAATCTTGCCATTCTCTGAGACCAAAAAGTTCTAGCCTGAATCGCACTTCCTTCATAGCATCGGGCCTGAGGGAAACACGCCCAAAGCGGACAGGTAAGCGAACGATGTACCAGACAGCCAACAGGACGGCGGAGGGCTGAAGTAGGGTGGATAGCAAAAGAGAGCGAATAGAGTTGGCCAAGTACGCGGGCGGAAGAGGAGGATACTGGTGAAAGGAGCCGCCCCTGTGAATGATGTGAGGAATGTAAAGGGTGACTGATGTCAAACAAACGTACGTGTACTGCGTGTGCAGACTCATGCCGGTCGTACAGACCTTCCAGATGTATGTAGCTACCCAGTCAGCAAGCGGATCCGCAACCTTCTTGTACGAGTGCGTGGCCGACGGCATCGGAATTACGTCCTGGGCTGGAGGCATGGCAGTTTCTGGTCGTTGACCGGCGGCTTCGTATTGATGTGTGGACGCAGACGGTTGGGCTCCATACCGGATACCGTAGGGGGAATGGGGGCCAAAAGTAGCAGCAGGAGGAAGCGTTGGGAATACAACCTCAGGACCACCAGAGAACTGAGAAGCCGCCACGGCGCGGTCAACGAAAACACCGAAGGGGGTGATCGGACCGAGCGGACTGGAGGCCGGATCTTCCTCGACAGTGGGCTCTGGGGATGCGCCTCCTTCGGGTGTCGGGGAGTATGAGTCATCGAACAGTGGATGTCGTTGATGGAACTGTGGAAACTGGTCATGATGATGGGCAGCACCGCCCTCGACGGTAGGAAGAGGGTGATGGTCGCTGGGCGCTTCGATGTCCATCTCGGTGACGTCTTCAGAACGGGAGGTGCCACCACTCCACTGACTCTCTATGTCATAGTCGAGGTTGCTAGAACCAATATCGTCGTCAATATCCTCCTCAAATTCCTGCGAAGGTTGAGGGGGGGAAGGTTGTTCAGACTGGAAGAGTGTCAAAAGGGGCGGAATACACGCTTGCGCGCGATCTCCTTTAATAATTTGTGCGTTTCCCGCACAAATCAACCCGCTTGAAAAATCCCGCATGTCAGGATTGGGGGGAAGCCGTGAGTCTTCCTCCTCCCAGATGCGACGTGGTTTTTTACGACGCCAGAGCGGGAGGGAGCTGATCCACTCTTCCCGAGTGCCGAAGGACGGAGGCGGACCGGCAGGTGGGAGGGGGAGGGACTGAGTCAGGTTCGGAAATGCCGGAGATTGAGAGGTGTTCAGGTCGCCAGTGTAAAGGTTTTGCTTGATGACCGGGTGCGCAGGCGGTTGGGGGTATTGAGGGACGGGAACGGGCATCTGACGTTGAGAGAAATAAAAGGGGGACAGAAGCCCACGACGCCGACAAATGTCGGTTGGAGCTGATGGCGATGCGGGGGCCAAGGTAAGGTTAGCCGACGGGGGCTAAGAAGAAAGTGAGGTCGTGATACAAGTCGTAAGATAAAAGTTGAGAAGAGGAAGAGAAAAAGTGGGGAGAAGAGTTGACGAAATGGCGAACGCGCAGCGAAGGCGTGCCTTTTTGAGGACCTTCCCTGTGTGTTTGGGTCGGCTTAAACTGACGCCAGGTTCTCTAGCAGGTGTGGGGACTGGCAGTGGTGGTGGTTGGAGGTAAAGGGGAAGAGAAGGGAGGGGAAGGGAAATGGAGAGAAAGACCGACACCGTGACGAACTGAGAGGAGGCGAGATCCGGGCGAACACAAAAACCCCGTTTGAAACTCCCGCGTGCCAGAAAATGGACACGCAGTACGGATTAGGTAAATACCAGCGTCCTCTGTCCACCATGGTCCGTCGAGTCATTTTCACGCGCATACATCCGCTCTCACATTCCTTTTTGAAAGAACAATGACCAGGATTCCATCACTCTCGGACAGCTCAAGGTACTGGTCAATTCTGTCCCGAAGCCAAAGGCTCGTACTTCGTTTTCATGCCGCGCGTGATCGACTGTGACCTCCGCTCTCATTCAGCAATGCTATTACGATTTCAAATACGATGACGAAGACACCGTCCTCAACGAGCTGGAGGAATTTTATTCCTACGTAGAAATGCCCCAAGCCGCCGAGAATCTAAAGGCGTGGGGTGGCTCCTTCCACGGAGGTGTGGGTCTCTCTGTTTCATTTATTAGACCTCATCTAGACTTGTCTGCGGAAAGAATGGACCAAGAGTCCACCATCAAAGCGCAGAGCTCATGTTGAACTTCTTCTCGAGAGCCTAGAACACAAGGACGTCGAAATAAGATTCACAAACGCGCGCAGACTGCTCTATATTTTGCAAGGTTCGTGACTGCGCTTTCGCAGCAGACGCAGCCCCAAAATCCATTCGTGGCAGGCACCTTCGCCGAAACCACATCACCTGAGCATCAACTGCACTGGATCTTTGAAAATTGCAAGGTTGTATGTGACGCGAACGGCTTGAGCAGCATTGTGGAGGCTATGAAGATCGCAAGTTCGAAGCATGACCTTCTCGGGTTAGCCCGTTATTCTGATGGACTCGCATCACTTCATCTGACCCTAGTTTAGATCTCTTTCAGATGCCGACATTGCGCGCATCCAGCTCACTGTTGAAGAAAAGTCTGATCTAATGGAAGAAATAACTACTGAGATCTCAGTCTACCTCGCCATGCTCTACCATTTAATAGAGGTATTCAAGGGCCATGATGACTTTGCGGACGAGCTCAGTAAGTCTCACTCTCCAAGTGAAGAGCATACTTGAGCGTTCCACAGTGAGCATGGACCCTCCGCTCCCCGTGTACTTTTTCAACGTAGTGTCTGGTCTTCGGGACAAAAGCGCCAAGGGGTACCCAGTGAAAAAGGTGCTTAGTCTATCGTCTTGACTTTATTTCTCCACCCTTATACTCTAATAAGCTGCTTCTGGTTCTCTGGAAAACGATGTTGTCTTGTTGTGGTGGCTTCCGTGACCTCGAGAGAGTCAAGAAAGTCTCCCGCGAGCTGGCCGGATTATCGCCCGTTCCTGAGGAAGGTGCGCACTGAACCAGTGTCTTTTCCCTCGTTGACAGCTTCGGGTGGTGCAGCCGTCCCCATCAAATCATCACCTGTCGATATGGAAGCTTTTCACGGAGAAGTCACCGTCAAATATCCAACGTTCTCTCCGCCAAACCCTGGCCCCACCCTCCCGGTCGCCAGCTCTCTCGAACAACCATCGCCGGTTGCTGCACTTCCCTCAATGTCCAAGCTTGCCGAAGCATATAACCCCATTCCCGTCCGACATCACTATCATCACGACGAGCACGATTCACAACCTGCCCCGCTCAACCTCTCCCACGGTCTGCAGGGATCATCGCAGCTCCATTCCGGTTACCGACCCATTCCACAGCCCGCTACTCCCGCACCGTCCCCCCCTCCCACGGCACCAAAGCCTAAGAAACAGCAATATCAAACCGACCCTTCTCGACCGTTCCTGTTCCCTTTCTCAAGAACGAGAGGAAGGGACGGTGATATGATGCTTGTGCCCTTCGCCATCAAGGAGGCGGAGAAGCTTTACAGCAAGCACATGTATGTGAGCTTGGCGTTGTGGCAAATGTGGCGCACGCGTGAAGAATTCATTCATTCGGAAAGTGGGCTGGAGCATCTCCCAGGAACCGACGATGTCTGGGAAGCTTTGAGTAAAGTAAAGTTGAGCGTAAGTGGCTGTCCACTTAAGGATAGACTGCTTTACGACCGTCACTTCCATTAGAACGAGAGCGCTGTTGAGGCTGAGACCGAAGTCCTACCTGACATGGCTCTTTTGGACGCAAAAATTGCTGAGGTGGAAGCCGCGATTAAAGCCGCCAATAGTGCCGTCGAAAAACGCCGGCTTAAGATCAAGAGGGAGGATTTGATGCGTTTGCGTCGTGTTGAACAAATTTATGTGCGTTCTTACCGTGACTCTTTTAATACACTTATTTGAACATATCAAAAGAGCGCAGTTCTTCCCGTACTTTCTAACTGGGTGCTTGTCCTGCTGAAGCTTCTTCTGGCCATTGTATCTGCCTCATCTCCGGGTCAGCCGCCAACATCAGCCAATTCATCGTCGTTTCCGCCTGGGGTTTCTTCGCGTTAGCAGGATCTAAAAACTGTGGTACAATGGCCGAATCTAACATTATTTTTAGCTCAAGACCCGCAACAACTCCCTTTACACCCGCCCACTCTTGATGAAATCGACGTCACTCGCCATCGCGAAATCACAACCAAAGCTGTCTCTGCAATTCTGCTACTCACGCTGAAATGGTTCAAGGTCTCACGTAGGTTTGTGCATTCGATTCGAGGTCCCCATCACTCAAGTGGTCGTCTTAGATGTCATGAAATTTCATCACCTCGGTCAACTGTTGCTCGACACGAATTGTCTATTACTCGTTATGAAAATGTTTGGGATGCAAGACGTTTCAACTACAGTGGTTTCCAGAGCGGACTCTCCTGACAATAAGTACGCTTGATTCTACGTGGTTCGCGTAACATATTGAAGCTTTAGTTGTTAGCTTCTTCCGATACTGCCTCCTCCATTTTTCGAAGAACAGTCAACCTAGCCGAGTGGAAGATAACATGCTTAGCCCTCCGCGGCGCACTGTGACGCGAACCACAATCTTGCCAAATGGAACAACAGCAAACGAGGAAGTCGACATGCTTACGGAGTTCTCTTGGCGAAACTTTTTCTTTACAATCAACTTTGCCAAGGTCATGCAGAAGCTTTCGAAACACCGTTCGCATCGCATCCGAATGCTGGTCCAGTACAAGAGCACGGTAACTCGGTCTTTTAATAGCCCTTTACCATTTCTTACACCTAAGCATACCTTGAACAGGCCGTTCTCAAGCGCGTATTGAAAGTGCAGCACCCGCTGCTGCAACTCCACATCCTGAAATTGATTAAGAGCCAGGTACCGTACAGCGGGCGCAGGTGGCGGCAAAGTACGCGGATTCAACCGACTTGTTCATATTTCATTGTTGACGCAATTTCTTAGCGAACATGCAAGTCATTACGTCGATCTACCTCAACTGTCGACCAGATTTACGTGATGAATGGCTCACAGGTAACGAAGTAGATGACGTTGGGGAGGGACAGGTGCGCCATTGTTTCGATTACACGTTGTGTCTGGGTATCAAGCATGAGTACCATTTTAGGTGCAGGAGCAGGCGCTCCGACAACTCGTAAAATTCTGTTGCGTTAATGCACGTTCGGGTCCGTCTACAGCCCCTGACCTAATCGAATACAGATAACACCAAGCGCTACGGGCAGCAAGCGGCGCATGTGCACAGTCAAGCACATAAGCGATCGGTGAGCTTGTCGCACCACCTCGAGGGTCTGCATCCCGGCCCAGAACTGTCTGGTCTTCTACGTCCAGTGGGTACCCCGAATGTGGTTGAAGCCGACGTTTTCCCACCACTTCGTGCACACGCACCGGACACGAATATATTCCTTCCTTACATCACCGAGGATATCGCCTTCGAAGAGGAATATGAAGAGTACCTGTCTGGTCTTGGGTGGACAGATGGCCCGTCACATGCCCATGGCACAGATGGCCAGGGCGCCGGCACCTCGGCATGGCACAGGCTCCCTGACCTAGCATCAGAGATCGCGGACGGGATCAGTGATAGCGAAAGTATCGTATCGATTGGAGAGCTTGGTGACGAAAGTCGAGACATCGGCCGTGAGGGCGGAGAAATCACCGACGAGAATCTAAACAACTGGGAGGTAAGTCCTGGAAACTAATGTTATCGTCCGCAGCACGCTGATTGTGGCCTGCAAGCATATGAGCCCGAAAACCATGGCTGCATTGACAAAATCACCCGCGGGACCAGGCGCGCGGCGGTTGTCATCAGGATCGGATAAGCTTCGCCCTGTCTTACCGTTTGGGCTCGATGATGTAGGTTACAGTGGTGTCGATGACGAAGGAGACGAGCTAGGTCCCGTTCCTAGAGAAGGGACAGGGAACTTCCCATCGGGGGGCGGTGTGGACGAAGTTGAGTACGCATATGGGTTAGTACTCACACACTTAACTCGGTAAGTACTGACTTATCGCTGATAGCATGTGAATTTCTCGGATGGAACCATAGTCAGCTGCAGGATTGGGTAAGGCTCTCTGCATTATGTAATGTATCGGCGTTACAATACCAGTCACTTTGTCGCTGCTGCTTCTGTTTTGTTCCCCACCCGTCGGCGATTGCATCGGCATTGAATATTGAGACATTGAGAATGCGTGAGCCTTCTATTTCTACTCCTTCTCCAACGGACAGCACGTCGCCGAATGAGCCAAGTAAACCCAGGTTGAAACGAAATAGAATCATTTTGTAAACTCTCCCTTTTGCTGTTTGTTGGTTATCCGCACTCATCCCCGCCTTGTCTTGTACTAGGAGTTGCCAACGTGAGTATACAAGTTGCGGTTCCGTCGCATCCATATCCAAGTTCTTGAATTCATTATATCCGTGTAGCATGTCATAAAAGAAAACAGCAGGCCAGTTCGATATCAATTTTGTCTACCCACCTTCTCATATTCAAGTTCGGCATTATTCCAGTGTGACCGTGGCCACCCTTGTTCAAGATGGTGCGTATGCCTTCCTCTACATATATCGAAGACATTGCTCATACGAACTTTGCCCAAGTGTAAACCGTGGCTGTCCAGATACTTGCACCTACGAGGAACCGAAGGAGCTAAAAAAACGCAAGTAAGTGTTCGTGGGCGACTTTCTGAGTCGACTGTCTCCACATATGGTAATTACTCCCGTCAGATGGACAGAGACTGCGCTTGTGCAGGACGAATCGGTGACCGTCCCTCACCTTGGGCGGCCTAGTGACTCCGATTCCACCAATAATTCCGAATCGAATACCGTCGCCGGTCTCGACGTCCTACTGCAGTTGCTCCAGAGTACTAATGCGAGCAACGTTGCACACATTCCACAATCCGACCACTTGGAGCTTTCTCGACCGCATGTTAGTGAGAACGCGGTCCAGGCCGCGGCCACGGCTCTCAATCAGCTATCCCAGCAAGAAGCACCAGACGCCCCAAACCCTATTGCTGCTATGTTACAATCTGTACGTCCCCTCCTCTGACGTCCTCTCTACTTCGTGAGAAGTGCGTCGCATCAACAGTTTCGCGGATATGCGACGCCAATGCTACTCTCCGAGCTACAACGCCATTTCCCTAACCGGAAGATTACAACTTTTTTACTCTCCTATTACTTCGACAAATCATCAGCCCATTGGTTATTGCCTGTCATCCATCGGCCATGTTTTGAGGCCTACTACCGCACGTTCTCGTCGGGCCCGTTGCCTCCGCCGATCGAGTTCATCGCCTTGCTCGCTATCACTTGCGCGACGGCTTTGCAGTTCCTACCCGAAACCGACGAAGACGTATGCTCCCCTGCTTCCCTTTTATGTACCATGTCGATTAACAAACGAAAGGCTGTCATATTTGCCGACTATCCATCAGGGAGGCAAGCCCTGGAGCAGAAGCTAGTGGAATTCTCACGTTCCGTGTTGTTCACTTGCACCGAGTATCCGCTCTCGTCGCTCGAACGCATACAAGCCCTCACTTTATTCTCATTATACCAATGGGTGGGTCAGACACGCGGGGCGTGTCCTGCGTGTCCGGTTCCTGATGTTGATCCCATAAATAGAATGAAGCGAATGCTGGAGAATGCTGGTATATCGCTACCCTCGCCATTCGGATGGCGCAGACACGTATGGTGCCGTAATTCACAGAAATCTCTCCATCTAAAACTCACTGCGTAGTTTCACTGAACCGCGATGGTACTTCTACTTGGCGAATGCGGCCAGGAGACGCAGAAATCCGCAGGAGATTGTGGTGTAAGCGCTCTCTATTTGTTCCTCGAGGACCAGGCATCTGACTTACGTTAGGGCTACTATTCGCGATTGACAGGTTGAATCCTTTTTCTTTGGACCTTGATTAACCTTAGCTGACGCTCTACCAAGATGTCATTGTGTAGAATACAGACGCCCATATATCATCTTTGAACAGGTTAAACTACTTCCATACCACTCAACAACAAACGCTTATGTCTTCTATCACTCAGCATACCGATGTTGCTCTCCCAATGAACTTAGATCAAGTCGACGTTATCGATACCCCTGACTTGAAGGGCAAACCCGTAGAGGAGCCGACCGACTCCCGTGAGTTTAGACAAGTACTTCCAATGCCATTATCTTGACCAGCGCGGATTAGTGTTCCATCTGTATCAATCCAAGTTTCAAAAGCTTAGTGGCCACATTTGGGATCAGTGTTTCTGCGTCAGGTTGCCAACGTATCGCGTCGTCTTGGACATAGAAGATGAATTGAGAAAATTTGAGCTGGAGATTCCAACCTCGCTCCGCTTCCCGACTACGCAGACAACTGTCTCCCGGCCTTACTTAGCCCTCCAAGTATGCACGTTGTGATACTCCTAGGGCGATGCTGACAATGTAAATTCTAGTATCAAATGCTGGTCTTGGAGATTGCCCACAGCCGAATGCTACTTCTGGTGAGTGGTGTTTACAGGACGAGGCGGCTAGTCGTCTAATATCATCCTAGCGACCGTTCCTGTTCATCCATCCGACAAAGGACAAGGACTTCGAGGACTTGTCCTCTCAGGACAAGAAACTTTCCGTATTCCACAAACATGCGAGGGCAATTTGCGTCGCCTTTTGGTACGCATAGATCTTACTTCTTGTGTCCTTCCAGGCTTGAATACCCTTTGTAGTAAACGACAACTTGCTTTGTTGCAAATAATGCAACACTCATCTGAGCCTGCACATATGTCATGGTCAGGGTTGACTCTATTCGCCTTCAAACCTGCATGTGAGTTGGTGGGTCCATAGCGCGTCATTAGACATTTCTCACAAAGGCTCAGTAACTCTTGCAATTGCCATCATTATGGACACACAAAATCCCGAGAATGAGGAGTTTGAAGAGTGGATCGCTATGGCGCAGGGCATCCTCATCGCGCTCAAACCCTATAACGCCCTGGCGACAAAGGCCTTGGAATATCTCGACGTAATTCGCAAGAGGACATTGTTTGTTTTGGGCGTCGTCACCGGCCGGTGTCTTCAAGTTGCAGGGGACCCAGCTCAACACGCCACCTACCCTCCGATGGTTCTCTCACAACGTCTTGACCGGGCGATGCGGATGTCGTCTCAGCTTCAGCCTTGTTTGGTCGACCACCTCGGACGTGAGGAAGCCCCGGATTCATTTTGGTCTACTCTGCACCCTGGTGTTTTCGCCGGACACTTCCCAGGTATCGAGTCGCTCAGCGGTCCCGTGAGTCCAGAGAGCTTGGAGCAGTTCTTAGATAGTTGCCTTTCTATGCATTCGCGGCTGCCTCACACGTTCACATTTTGAGCTATTTTACCGATGATTAAACTGGCACATCTGTATATAAGTGATTTGTTTTGATGTACTCCTTATGTATCACTCGAGTTCAAATGTCCCCGTTGTCCTAGATTTAGCCCAGGGTGTCCCGGCAGCGTAGAAGTCCATGGGATAAATATCATCCCTCTGGTTCATCCACCGTGCTTCCCTGCCAACTGCTACAGCGGTCTCATAGGGGCTCAAAAGAGGACGATCAAATGCGTAGCCCCAATCAATGGAGAGGCGGGGGCAGGATGTCTGCACAAATACCGAGATGTGCGGGTTGAATAAGGAAAGCTTTGCAGGCGATAGCTCAGAAAGGAGTATGGGAACGTAGGGTATAGGCGTGGGCGACCGAGTTATCTGTCTCATGATGGCCTATGGAAGCTAAGGGGTGAGTCTAGTGATTTGGGGCGTATATACAGGCTCATACCTGTAGCTGTCTGAAATTACCCTGTCGTCCAAGAGTACCCAAAATAACTCCCCAGGCTGGAGGTTCGCCCTCCAAGTCGTCCGAGGTCGAAGACCTGTGGGTAATCTCGTCGATACTCTTGCGAGCCGTAGTCACTGCATTGCCTCTCGTCGCTCGCATCTCTTGATGATCGTATCGCTCTCGAGTGAGCATCTTGGAGTAGGGATCATATCTGAACGCAGGAACAGATGGGTTGGCAATCATGATGGCTTCTAGGTGGAAGCGGCCGTCTCCAAGATATCTAAAACCGGATCAACTTTGGTGTGGAAGGGCGTGGTGATGTTCTCACATCAGAGCGTCAACATCACCGAGCGCGGGTGCCGTGCATCCAAGGATCTCGCCAGGAGACAGCGGTTTAGACCGAGGTATGGTGGCGTCGTATTGCCCCGTCCAGAGTTTGGGCGCTCGTGCGTCCACTACTGGTTGATCTGGTAACGCATCGTGCGTTCCACTTGTTAGCAGACCTAACGGGGATGTGCCAGAATACTCTGCGTTCAAGTCGTCCTTCAGCTGCTGAAGAGCAGCCACGAACTGGATGGTGGAGACGAGTGCCAAGCGCGTAGGTTCGGTTGAAGGTCCCTGCAGGTGACTACCATCGCCGACTCGAATATCAGAAGTTGCAGTAGGTGGGCCCTCGATCCGTAGGTGTCGTGGACGGCCTATATTCATTCCCGCGGGGATTTGGCTATCCTTCTCTTCAGAGTCCAACAGTGTTTCGTGGAACAGGTGGCGGTCATCGGGGAAATTCAACCTCACTGTCTGGGCGAGGTGGATAGAGTCGATCGCTATTTCCACGAATACGTAAAGCGTTTTTATGCTTGTCTGGTCCATGGGAACTGGGGAAGTGTCAAAGGCATGCTGGGGACCGGGGTGAGAGAGCCTGCTGACCAAGGCAACTGTGTCCGTAGTGGACTAGCATATCGCAGCCCAGTGCGACTGCAGTGTAGTCATCGATGCAGCACGCGCCATAAGTGACATCTCCCATGATCACAGTGAGGGCATCGGTGAATCTGGTAAGATCTGAGACGCTCCTCTCCGTGTCGGTGACAACAGCATTCGCTCACCTCTCGACGATATCTGCAATGGTACATGCGAACATCTGGAGACCCTCTGGCATTTGCAAGGCAACCATCCTTGAGCCATTTTTTCTGATGTGGTGTATAGTTTTGTGTATTTCGAAAGTATAATTAGAAGGCAGCTGCTTAATGGCGTTATTGAGCTGCACGTCGGAGAGAATGTCTTGAGGGATCTGATTGATGACAGAGACAGGTACACCTGGTCTCGACGGTCGTGACGATCTACTTCCAACAAAGCGTTTTTTGATATTTTTATTAGGAGAACTGGCAGGACTAGCAGAGGACGACATCTTGGTCCAATAGGAAGGAGATAACACGTGATCCGAATGTGCCCTTGTTTCGCGTCGACGCGCTTGTCCGTCCCCACAATGGCCTCGCACCATTCTGTCCACACAGATGGCCGCTGTTCTATGCGCGGGTCATGCGGCCCCAAAGGTCTTTTTGGAAAGCCCTTACCGTGTCCATATGATGGGCCAGCATACGAGGTACGCCCCACGGCGACACTCCTCTCGACCACTTCCCCCCCGTTATTGATGCCGCCTTTTTGAAATTCAAAGCCAGACGACAAGACGAGGTCCCTCCTAGCATCTGTGTGCGGCGAAGAGCTCGCAGACGGCCCAATCTGCTGCAATTCAGATCAATTAGAAGTCCTACGGGACAACCTGAATGAGGCGGAGGCTCTAATCACATCCTGTCCGGCTTGCCGCAACAACTTTCGCTCCTTCTTCTGCCATTTTACGTGTTCCCCCGACCAAGCGTCGTTCGTTAACATCACCTCCACACAAATATCATCCACCGGACAAACCGCCGTACAATCATTGGATTTCGTCGTTGCCGAGCCCCACGGCAAGGGCTTCTTCAATAGCTGCAAAGATGTGAAAGTCGGAGCGACCAATGGTTATGCCATGGATCTGATAGGTGACGGAGCAAAGGACTACTTGACGTTTCTCCGGTCAATGGGTCAAGAAAAGCCCCTCGGGAGTCCCTTCCAAATCAATTTCCCTTCGTCGGTTCCGCCAGGCATGGTCGCTTTCGACAAGCCTCCACGAAATTGCGCAGATAGCGACCTTTCTAGCCGGTGCGCGTGCGTCGACTGCCCACAAATCTGCCCGACCTTGCCCGACCTCCCTACTCTCGGCAATACGTGCCACGTCGGTGCACTATCCTGTCTCTCGTTTACACTCATACTTGCCTACTCCTTGTGTCTTGTTGCGTTCCTGGCGGGCTTCAGCGTGCAGACTGCCCTACGCCGCAGTGAGGAGAGGAAGTACGGTCGCTTGGCCCTTGCTCCAGATACAACTTCTGATACCCCTCTTTCTCCGCGGTCCCATTCTCGTGACTTAGTGGGCGCGTCTTCACTGGCTCGATACCTTGATGGCGAACAATCGTCGCATAGCACAACTGGACCCCGAACCGTTGGTCGCGGAGTCACACTCTTGGATCCTCTCGACAGTGTCCAGCCTCGACAATACCGATTAAGTGTAAAGCTCCGCCGGGCGTTTTATCAGCTTGGCCTCTTTACGGCGTCCTCCCCGTTCGCGACTTTCGCTATAATGTTTACTCTGATGGGTCTTCTCACCCTTGGCTGGGTACGGTTCAGCGTCGAAACGGATCCAGTCCGCCTGTGGGTCGCCCCCGACTCGGAAAGCAAGGTCCAAAAGGATTTCTTTGACCAGAATTTTGGACCCTTCTACCGGCCGCAGCAAATCTTCGTAACCTCGGTTGCGACAGAAGAACGCGGACTCCCAACGACGAAGAAGCCAGTGCTGTCCTGGGATCACCTCGAATTCTGGTTCTCTGTCGAAGCCAATATTCGTTCCCTTCGTTCCTCACCGAATGGATACAGTCTCTCCGATGTGTGCTTCCGACCTGCCGGCCCCGACGGCGCCTGTGTCTTCCAATCCATCACAGCTTGGCTTGGCAACGACATTGAAAATACCTCTCCAGACACATGGGCCGATCGTGTTCAACATTGCGGCCATTCCCCCGTTGACTGCCTTCCTGACTTCCAGCAGCCCCTCTTACCGAAATACATTTTAGGCGGCGTACCAGGGGATAATTACTTGGAAGCCGAGGCGTTGGTTGTAAACATTATAATATCAGATTCTCTCGACACCGAAGTTCAAGAGATGGCAATGGAGTGGGAGCGCGAACTCGCAAATTATTTGGCACAAGTCAAGGAGCTCGCTCTATCAAAGGCAGGTTTACAAATTTCGTATTCCACGGGGATCTCCTTGGAAGAAGAGATTAACAAGAGCACGAATATGGACGTCAAGATCGTAGTTTTGTCGTATCTTGCGATGTTCTTCTACGTGGCTCTGACCTTAGGCGCGGGGTATTCGGGTCGGGACGAGGAGGGGGTGTTCGCTTCATTGCGTCGCTGGGCTGTCAATTTTCCACACCTTTTCTCGCCGTCATCCTCATCCGCCTTGTCAGTGGATTCTCGCAATGCTCCACACATCTTCCCGCGCTTACCGCGCAAGCTTTTCATCGGCTCGAAGTTTACCTTGGGATTATTTGGCATTGCTTTAGTTATCCTCTCTGTCGCCTCTTCTGTGGGACTATTTTCGGCCCTCGGCATCAAGGTCACCTTAATCATCGCTGAAGTGATACCGTTCCTTGTATTAGCGGTCGGCGTCGACAATGTTTTCATCCTTGTCCACGAACTCGATCGTCAAAACCTCCTACACGGCCCGAATGCTTCTGCACCCGAGCAGAATATCCCACCGTATCCGACACCAATATCTCCCGCTTTCCGCCACTCCCAGTTTGATTCCTCGCATGCGGATTCGATAGATGCCGCCTCTTTGCCCCTTTACCTACCACCAGAGGAACGTGTCGCGCGAACACTGGCAAAAATGGGGCCATCCATCATGCTTAGCTCACTTACGGAGACTTTAGCTTTTGCTCTAGGCGCTCTTGTACCTATGCCGGCCGTGAGAAACTTCGCCTTATACGCCGCCGGCAGCGTATTCTTAAACGCCTTGCTTCAAGTGACGGTGTTTGTCAGCGCAATGGTCCTCGATCTGCGCCGTACTGAAGTAAGCTCTATCGGAACGCTGTCGTCGCTGAATGCTTAGTGCTGACTACGCTTGACATCAGGCTGGTCGAATGGATTGCTTCCCATGCTTCCAGATCCCAGCTCGCATACAATTGCCCGAATCAACTCCTCATGGCAGTGGCCCCGGCACCCTTGCTCGCCTTATCCGAAAATATTACGCTCCTTTCCTCCTTCGACCAGTAATTAAGAGCGCCGTCATATTGATCTTTGGTGCATTCTTTGTCATCTCCGTGATATCAGTACAGCACATTGAACTTGGACTCGGTAGGTCTTACCTTGAATAGAGAAACGTAGTTGGCTAAACTTCTGCTAGATCAAAGACTGGCCTTACCATCGGATTCTTACCTTGTCCAATACTTTGATGATATGGACACCTACCTAAATGTCGGACCTCCTGTCTACTTCGTCTCCCACGATATAGATGTCACACGCCGCCGAGGACAACAAGCATTATGCGCCCGCTTCACGACCTGTGATGACTTCTCCGTGGCAAACACCCTTGAGGCGGAGCGCAAGCGTCCAGCGATGTCGTATATTTCGGATCCCTCTGCGTCTTGGATTGACGATTTCCTGACCTGGCTCAATCCCAACGCAGACTGCTGTCGTGTTCGCAAACGCAATCCAAACGTGTTCTGTTCTCCGAGGGATAGCTCTCGCCTTTGCCAACCATGTTGGGCTGGCAAAACTCCTCCCTACAACATCACTATGGAAGGGTTTCCAGAGGGCGAGGAGTTTATTCGTTATCTGAGGCAGTGGCTTGTCTCCCCTACTAATGAAGACTGCCCTATCGGTGGCCAAGCGTCGTACGGAAGTGCCATCTCGCTAAACCAAGCTCAAGACGACGTTGTGGCAACCCACTTCCGGACTTTCTTTGATCCATTAAAAACCCAGGCTGACTTTATCAACGCGTTTGACGCCGCCCATAGGATAGCGGATGACATATCACAGAGGACCGGCGCGTCTGTGTTCCCTTACTCCCTGTTCTTCGTGTTTTTCGATCAGTACGCCCACATTATATCCATCACGCAACAGGTTCTGGGACTCGGACTGGCGTCCGTCCTCATGGTGACCGCGGTGTTCCTTGGGTCTTGGCGGACGGGGACGATTGTTACCGCAGTTGTGGCCCTGACCGTGGTCAATGTTATGGGCGTCATGGGCTTGTGGGGCGTAAGCCTGAACGCGATCAGTCTCGTCAATCTCGTCATATCCCTGGGCATCGCCGTCGAATTTTGCGCGCACGTGGCGCGCGCGTTCATGAACTCGGGCCCTGGCGTTGCCTTGGATAACCTCATTGGACAGGAGCGAGACGAAAGAATGTCTGCTGCCCTAGTCGACGTCGGACCATCGGTTCGTGCCCCTGCTGACAGCGTCGCGCCTTGGCACTAACATTGCACCCTTGCACCTAGGTCCTGTCTGGAATCACCTTCACGAAGCTCATCGGCATGAGTGTGTTGGCTCTGACACGCTCCAAGCTCCTGGAGGTGAGACTCAATACTCTGTATACTCCTGACTGCGCAAACCTGTGCCTCCGCAGATATATTATTTCCGCATGTGGTTCTCTCTCATCATCGCAGGGGCCCTGCACGGCCTCATCCTTTTACCCGTGATTCTCAGTTTGGCGGGTGGGCCGGGTTTTCCAATGCAGGAGGCCGACGAGGAGTGGATGACAACCGCAATCCGCAGTGGCTACGAGTACACGTTAGTATCTTTGGTTACCCCTTCGCATTCCGAAAAATTTCCTTCTTCTGATCCTTTCACGCTCGTGTACTCATACTTTTTTTTTTTTTGCAGGCCTTTCCTCGCGGACGATACCTCGGTCCAGAGCGACTAATTAGCCGTTGCAACGGCAGGGGGCATTGATACAATTCTTAGAGATTCGAGATTTAATGCATTTTTTGGACCGCCTGATCCGTGCCGATGCTGATAGGGCCTGAAGCCTGAGGAGCAGTGGGCAATTTAAAATTTTAAGATTTAAGTAGATGATTGCATTTACCCAAGACAAGACCGGCCCGAGGTTGTCTTCTCTATATATGGCTTAAGTCAGAGAATTATTCGGAGAAAAGATCACCAGACAATTTAATTACGATACTCGCTCGGGTTCGTCGACTACCAACATTCGAGTATATTTGTACCCTAATTACTATCATATTTCGACACTAATCTACGGAGAGATAGCATACGGGGGTTGAAATGTTATAAAGTTGAGCTGAGCTAGTTAATTGTAACAACAGTAATAGGAGGGATGACATTGACGACAGGAAGCGAAGATAGTTAGAGTGGGATAGCGCAGTGATGACGAACGAAGAAGAGACTAGACCGTTGGTGGAAACGGTACGGATAAGAGCATAAAGGAGGGGTAGTCTGTAGACGCGCGGAAAAGTCGAAGAGGGACGCACTACAGTACATCTGAAACAGATCGAAGAGAAAAAAAAACGAAGATCGAAGGGGGGATCGAGGAGGAGCTTTGCGATAATATATATTCGTTCCAAAGCAAGGCGAATTTCACAGCGAGACGAAACAAATCGAGACCAAGAGGAATGACAGGTGACATGGGAGTTGAGGCGTGCTTCAGGCAGACGGGCTGCTGCTTCCAGGATTATTCCACGCCGCGGGCGTGGGTGCAGGGGTAGATGATTGATGATAATGGGTGCTGTCGAGGTCCAGGCTCGCCAGCGTGCCATTGAGGTCTGTGATCGCGTCGTGCTCGAGCTCGGGCATCTCGAAAAACTCATGCCGCTCGGGGAGTGACGTATTCAGTGATCCCGACGATGGGCGCGAAATCGTCGCAGCGACGGGCATGTCGTAGTACGCAGAATAGCGAGGCGTCGCGACTTTCCCGTTGGCGCCCATTGTATTGCTCACGTCGTGGGGTACTACAGGCCCCGATGGGAAACCCTGCGCAAAGCCCGTCGACGAGGCTGGGTGATACAAAAGCTCCGGTTTCTTCGACGCAGCCTGCGATGGGGGGTCTCCTCCAGAAAAGAGGTTGGGATCGGGCGAGAAAGGCGAGAAGAAACTGGCGACGCTAGGACGAGGTGTACGAACGTCGCCATATACCCCAGAGGGTTGCACACCGAACGGCGAGCCACTGTTGGCGTCGCGCGTCGAAAATACCACATTCCGTAGGGATTCATCGTTCAGTGGAGCCCCCGCCTGAGGTTGGCCTTGGTTCTGTTGATCGCCGCCAGCTGAGGGGTTCAAAAGACCCGCCATTTGCATTTGCTGTAGAAGCTGTACTGTCTGCTCCACAGTCATACCGCGTGTATTGATCATCTGGCTTTGTACGTGCGCCTGCAACGCGGCTGCTTGAGCTGCCTGAGCCGCGGCTTGTGCGGCTTTGTCTGCATTATATCATCAGAAGGTGAACCTGCGGGGGAAAATATTTACACATACACTGGCTGCGGCCCCAACTAAGGCGGATACGGCTCCCTCCAATTGGAAAGCCTTGCATCTTCTCAATGGCACGTTCGGCATCGGCTTTACGCACAAACTGGACGAAGCCGCAATGCTTCCCGACGGGCACTTTGACCTGTGGTAGAAGCCCATTAGCGCAGATGTTCGTGCGCAATGAAAGAGAAGACTCACGTAGTGAATGTCACCGAAAGGAGCAAAGAATGTCCTCAAGGTCTCCTCGGAGATCAGTGGCGACAGCCCACCAACGAAGACAGTCGTATTGTACGGGTCCGTAGAGGTCAGTTGTTCGCCGTTTGGTCCGATAAGATTGCTCAGGATTGCGCGGGCCTGGGCCTGATGCTTCCATGATTCCTCTATGAGCGAATACCGTACTTGCTCCGTGTCCGTACCCTGTCGTGCAAAGGGTGTCGTGATTGAATTTGGTGCATCCGAGACTGGTTTCGTTGTTGCGGTCGCTGAATGGGTGTACGGTGGGAGCTGTGAGAGTACATTCTGCTGGCGCTCATGAGAATCCGTGCTCGCTAGCGTTGAGCTTGAAGCGCTCGTGCTAGAGCCGGAACTTAGAGACGGCGCAGAGACAGAAGAAGATGAACCCGAAGAGGACACGCCGGAGCTACTAAGAGAGTTCGAGGAGCTCGTGGCCGGGGCGCTAGATCCCGCGATTGGGGAAGAGACACTCTTGGTAGGCGTGAGGGCTGGCAACGGAGGAGCAAGCGTAGCAACATGTGAGGCAATGCCTGGGGACGGGATTTGAACTTGCGGGAGATCCTCGGCCGGGGGAGCCTTATACTTGGCGGTTGCAGGAGATATACGCACTAGTTGTGCGAACAATGAGGTGCTTTGATCGGGGGAACAAAGAGGGATATACGCACTTGGCCGTGAAAGGCAGTAGAGACCATGCATCTCGATCAAAGCGCGTTGCTGGTCGGCCTCATCCGAGAATCTATGCGTGTTATGTTAGGGAAGGTGGGTGGGTACCTTTACTGGTATGAGGCGCACCGAACGAAGCCGTAGCCTCTTGATACGCCAGTAACAGGGTCCAGCATGATTTTTGCACTCTTGCAGCTCGAGAAAGGCTTAATAAATTTAGGTTCACGATCGTTGCGCAAGCCGAGCACCGGGTTGCGAAAGACAGCGACGAGATCCGAGTTGGAAGCTTCGGGGGCGAGGTCACCGACAAAAATGCTGTACTCCTTAGCGTGTTGCTGAGACTGGGCTGACAAACCAGAAGGGGAGAGCGACGGCGGGATAGGCGTAGAGGATGCCCAATTAAGAAGGAAAGGCTTTTTCGAGTTTGGCATAGTATGGGGAGTCCCGCTCCCATTGCTATTGATCTGAGAGAGCACGGAGGCGGCGTGCGCGGGGGTGGGGAACGTGAGGAAGCAATAACCCGGGTTGTTGGACTGTTGGCCACCGAGATTGTCGGGCGGGGGATGCGGAACCTTGATGCTGATCGGGTCCCAACCCATGAGGCTACAAACTTGTTTGGCGTATTCTTCGTCCATCCAGGGTTCAAGCTCGCCCCACCAGAGCGTTGAGCGTGTCAAAGGGGACGTGGAAGAGGGTGGGGTAGCAGCGGACGGCGAGTAGACAAACTGCGACTGCGACGATGAATTAACGGACGTCGGGGCACGAAAGGGGTGCGAGTCTCGATCTTTATATGTAGATTGTAAGTAGAGACTGCTTCGGCTGCTGTCGAAATTCTGAAAGCCGGCGGGCCCAGAGTTGGGAGGGGATGAGGAGAGATGGGATGAGGAAAGAGGATTGGGATGATGAAGTTGGAGTGGCAGATGGGGGATGCGGCTATTTGTACTGAGGGGAGACGGCCAGGCATTGGTATTGACGTCGGTATGGGTGATGCAATACTCTTGGTCTTGCATTCCAAAAGATCGAGGGGATGACGGCTGCGTCGGCGAGAATGTCAAAGATCTTTGGGGGCTATAGTTGATCAATGGGAATCCATTGAGTGAATATCGGTTGCAATTGTATGCTCTCATATAGTCCTGTTCTGCGCTTGGCCGTGTCGTCAAACCGGGCGGGAACTCTGGGTCTGACATCACGAAGAGACATCGGTACACCGATGAAAGGGAGGGTGGAAATTAGCGCAAGATTATTAACAGGGGGTGGGCTTGCCAGAGGTGGAGGGGGGTAAATGGGGCAGACGATAGGTAAGAGTTATGAAAACGGTAAAACAATGGCAAAGTCGACAAAGCAGATCGAACACTGAAACGTTTCAATAGCAAGACGAAAAAAAAATGGTCGAGATATAGATAGATGAATGGACGTTCCAAAAAATAGGCGAAGTGGTTGGGGAACAACTCTCGAGAAGAGGGAGATCGCTGCGACTGTAGACGAAGCAAAACGAGAAAAAGAGCAGCCCGAGGAGGAGGGCTCAGGCTTGGGCTATGGACTCGATCAGCCATCTGTGCGGAGTCCGGAAGCGGCGGAGTTGAGGATCGTGTGTTCCGACACGAGCTTAGGCTTTAGGATATGAACCTGGGCGGAAACAGACAAATTAATCTGGCCATGACCCCAACGAGGATCTCCAAAATAAAGTCATTAAGCGTAACTGATGCCTGGGACTGAGACTGTGTGTGGTTAGACAACCCCGCATGACGAGTGGTATTCTTCCGGCAACAGCAGTATTACCACGCGGAAGATAATAGCCCGAGAGATCTATAGGCAACAAACTACCACCACTCAGGCCTACAGATCCAAGAAGAACAGTGACAGACGAGCAAGCGCTGACACGGGCGGCAATTGTGGGTCCATGTGGGTCCCCATAAGGTCGTGCACGTGATACGACAGATACGTCCTCGCGGGTATCCCGGCGCGGCGGAGGTAAGGAGATCCGAATACGGCGCATTTGCCATAAAGGGTATGTACACGGCGGCGGAGTGACGCGTGGTCCGTTGAGCGCTCGTACAGTAATTACTGACCCGTCGACCCGTTCGCGTTACTCTGTGTGGCTTCTCGCCTCGACCTTCCTCCTTCTTTACACTATCTCGGTCTCTTTCCGTTTCTTTTACCTCTTTCGATGATGCCTGCAATTCCAGTTCGACGTCCTTCCGCCTCTGCAAACCATTCCACGCCCTCCAATTTAGTTAGGCAACATCGCAGTACTGAGTCTCATCATGGGTTTACGACAACGACAACTCAAGCTCCTTCGTTTTATTCCACCTCCACTTCTCCCACCGCCTCACACCAGCAAAAGATCATCCATATACTAGTCAATCGTCTAAGGAACAAGGTTCGTTCTACCCTCTTTATCCTATTCTTCCTACCTCTTGTATGCTCATTGCCTTCAGCTTCCCTCTAATTCCGGTGTAGATTTAACCCAAGTAGAAACCGACTCCGCCGTAGTTGAGACGGTCCAATGTCTTGTCGAGCTATCTAAGGATTCCCTTGATATCATAGGTCTCGCCTTGACCGAGGTTTTGGATAAACTGGCTAAAGTCCGTTCTCGTCTGTTCTACCCTTTACTCAGTCTAAACTTTTGTTTGTATTACAGCAAACAGATGCGAACAGCATTCGGACGATCGACGTCCTTCAGTCTCAGTTGTTTGTCCTCAAGGTCCTTTCCGTAGCAATGGCTTCTCGATGGAACCGATATACAGATGATATGCGCACCGCCCCACAGTCCAATTCATCCCATACGACTCTACCTGCTTCTCCCGTGGTCACCAGCCGCAGTAGTAGGAAAAGTCGACATACTTCCTCGGAATTCCTTTCTCCTTCTGTCGTTTTGTCAGAACCACCGCCATTAGATGAGCACTGTGCCAAGTATATTCTCAGTCTAATGGTCGTCTTTCTTCGCCAGACTGCTCCTCCGGAAGGGCGCCTAATGTCGTCGGCCAATTTATCTTTCGAGGCTACCTTCCATGACTTTGAGACCATAGATAACGTCGATTCGCCCCTAACGTCACCGCCATACATATCAGAGAATCTTGACCTTGAAGGCGAAGCACAGTTCCAAGAGTCCTCGGCGCAATCGAACCTTTCATCGTCCACCGTCAATGGCTCTCAGACGACGCAATTGACTGTCACGCCCATGGCGCAGCACAACACTAAGCTCGAAATGACGCCAAAAGTTCTATCTAGATCGCATTTCTCTTTGAACGCATTAATTCTCAAGTTTGCGGGACGGATAGTGTATCACCTTTCCGCGTCAAATTGGGCCGTTGTGTTACAGCGCATCCGCAACAAGATTCGCTTCCTCGCCAATTCTCCAGATGATAGCCCGGATATTGTCGACCTCAACTTGATGAAGCATAGTTCGCTGGACCGCACACGCCTTATTCAAATTTTGCAAGGTACGTTTCGCCGATAGCTGACGTAAACTATACTTACTCGTTGGGTTTGTTAGAACTCTCGTCACTTTTGGTCAATATGAAACAGGAAGTTAAGGTTGCCGTTGCCGTACCTTTACGGACGGCTATATGGAACTGGGTTGGGATGTTCCCTGACGAGTATAACGAGGCTATTCGTACGCACCGCCGGCTGGAGGGGACACCAGAGCGTGTTTTTGATCTGTTGTGGGATCCATCCGAGGTCGCAAACGCGCGCGCTCTCTGGCCGACGCTTGCCGCACTCGCAGTCATTTCGTCGGAGCGGATGCGGACAGACCTAAAGGGTTCAAGCAAGAGTAATTTGAAGAAGGTACGCCGGTAGCTTTAGTTAACTCGCGATAACTTTTCTGACCAGCTTCGCAGTTTACTGACCAACTCGGCAAAGTCGCCCTGGTACCTAATAAGCTACGAGATGTATCGGTAGTTTGTATTCTCGACCTGTGCAGGGGCGCCGCCCGAGCGCGTCCTGACGCTTCCGGGAAGGATTTACCCATCCACGCGAATGTGTCTGATTATATTCACGAAATCCAAGTGAGCCTCCGATGTTCTCCCCGTTGACATTGCCTGATTTCTGTACAGAGTATCCTCTACCACTGGGACAATCAACGGCCGTTCTGGGAGTCCCCTGACGAGATAGATGTGACAATCTTTGCGGATGCGCTTGTCGCGCTTTACCGATTCTCGCCTCTGGCTGATGTGCTGCCACTCTTTAAGACTTGCTTAGAGGCCGAGCGTTCAGATGCAGTGAAACTGGTCGCGATCAAGGCCTCGGTCACCCTGAGCGTCGAGGTGCGCGATGTCTACTCAGTGAAGGAGTAGCTATACATTAATGAGGTTTCAGGCGCGTGCAATATCATGGCAACCTTCCATAGGTCCTCTGTTTGAGGCGCTGGCAGGGAGATTTCGCACCATATTCAAGGTAAGCATCTCATTCGTTATGTGTTTCCGCTAGAAAACCCACACACCCATAGTATGGTGGTGTTCGTCGCAACGAAGTAGATGAGAACGGTAAGCTTAGGCGAGCAGCGCTCCGCCCCAAAGCAAAACGCTACGTTGCCGAGACCGTTTCCGACCGCGAACTTGTGCTTATCGCGATCCTCGGGCTTTGGCGTGCAAGTCTCGGCTGGAACTTTACGGGACTAACGCAAGCCGAGATGGACTCGTGGATGCCGATGGCGCTTGCCGTGTGGGAGCAACAGACAGACACCAGTGTGCAGTACTCAATCGCAGTCGCGCTGGGCCAGGTTGGAGCGCAGCTCGATCAACTTCGTTCCAGTGACCCACTCTATGCCACTGCCGGCCCTTGGAAACTTTCAGTGACACCGGCGGCGATGCGCACGGTGGCGAACGCGCTGCTCAATGCCCGCCTTGAACTCGATCGTCAGCGTATGTGGACGGAGATTGGTTGGCAGTTTGCAGACACCTATGTACGAGATGGACCCGTACGTACCTATCGAGACCTTCGTCGGTGTCACCCTATCACTAAACGGCGACGTCTTAGCCTGACAGCGTCTCGCGCCTGATGCAGCTTTCGGAGGATCGCGTTCCCGCGTTTGCCCTGTTGGAGCTTGCCAGTGCCGTTTCGCTGACATCCGCGGATACGGGCGTGTCGAATCTCGCTGCGCAGACGCTGAGGCTCATCGCGATAGCAGAACGCCAGCCCGACGTTCCCGTCAATCCTGCTTTGACAGAAGAAGAACGAGTGAGCCGCCACGCTGTGTACGAAAAGATCGGCGCACCAAAGACAGTCATCACAGGTCAGTGTTTTTCCCCCCATATAAACTAGACGTATGTTTCTCAACGACTTGGACGTAGGCCGAGTGGCGTGGCAGAAGCGAGTTCGGCGCTTGTTCCGGTCCTTGGCAATTCCACATGCCACTTATGTTGCCATCTGGGAAGAGTGCTACTTCCGGTGGTGCGCACTAACGGAGCTGGTTATCAACGCACCATCCGACCCGATGACTGCCGAGAGCGTTCAGGACTCGACCGTGCCTGTAGGGGACAAATCGATGACCTTTGAGGTGCGCTTCTGTTTAGTTTCTTAGATAGTTGTTACTAACTTCTGCACAGGAACAACAACACCAGTGGCAAAACTTGACCCTGTTCCTAGCAGCGTGCGGTTCGGCGTGTCTCGTTGAACATCACGACCCTTCTGCCCTGCATTCAGTCATACCAGCGGAGCTGCTACCAGACTCTATGCGTGTCCTCAAGGACCCAAGGGTGTTGATCAACAGTTTCATCAATTTCTTATTGGAAAGGCTAATATCTGACTCGGTCATCGCGCGCGAGACGGCTAAAGAGGCACTGGGGAGCGAACTAAGCATCCGGTTGTATCCAAAGCTCACGAAGCATTTCGAAGAGTAAGCATCGGATTGGTGACCCCCTCTTACTCCAACTTGCTTACCATGAGGGCCAGCATTATCGACGACATTCATAGCAGGGGTGAGCTCCAGTGGACCGACGAGTTTGCCCGCTTCCTCGACCAGGTACATTCTGTTTCGCTGTCGTGCCTTGTGACTGTCCCTGACCAATTGCCAACATAGAGCGTGGCTGTCTTGAAACTCATGGTGGAGAATGCGCAAGCACAAGACGAAGTCCTTACTGTGGACATGACCCCGACGCTATACTCTCTCGCCACGTTCATCAACACTTTTGACAACATTCCAGCATACCGCATCCGGCTTAAATTTTGTGCCTTGTGTGACAGCGTGTTCTCTCGTCCGGATATGCTGCGTAAGGACAGCACAAGCTCCCATCGTCAGAAGATCTTGGATATTTTACTTGGGTGGATCCAGGACCCCACCTCAGTACGTATAAATAAGCAAGAAGGATTTACTCTCAATTTTTAATTTTATTTCCAGACCGAAGATCCGGATACTGCCCGACTACTTCCAGAATTGAACGTGGCTAGCTTGCGTGCTGCGGGACACTTCTTGGAAAAGTTGGAGCTCAAGTCACTGGACAACCCAGCTGGCGACGAAGCGAGTCACGTGGTGAACCGTGTGTTCATTCGTTACTGCAATCTCATCACACGAACGTTGTATTTCGGACGGGCGCTTCCTCTTGTCAGCTTCACTCCGTTTTCGACGTCAATGTCAACGCTAATGGGGTGCTCCTACAGTTGACAGAGGATGAAATTTCTGAGATGTCCGTGCCCTTGCAGGTAGAGATCCTTCTTCACCCATTCGCACTCACCACGCTTAACGCGCGGTTTCCCCAGCGACCGACCTCTCAACGCGAAGCAGAGATCCGCGAGCTTGTCGTGGAGGCCCTCTCCCGCCTAATCAGCGCGAACCCGGAGAGCGGTGTCAAGCACAGCCTCTCTATGGCATATGACCCTGACCCACGACAGAGGCTCATATTTTCATACGTGTTTGCGAGGGTGATGGGTCAAGGCGCCAAGTTTGAAGCCCAGGAGGCCCCTGTTAGTTTCTCGGGTCGCAGTCGACTGTGTGAGGTATGTGTCTCGCGATAAGCTGAAGGTCGTCACCTGGTCTTACATCTCATTATAGCTGGTGAAAGGCCCAGATGTATATTTCAACCCCGTCTCGTTTATGTCCTTGTCCTGAACGTGAACTGATCTAGATTACTCTTGCTCTGGCTATTTGTGAAGTCTGCCCTCCATCGGAAGTGGGCGTCATCATTCCCGTCTTGCTCAATATCTTTGACACCCGGGAGTCGCTAATGAACCTGATGAAGACGCTCATTGACAGGGAAGTGTCACGAACAGGTGAGTTTAATTGTGGTGTTTCCCGCAGCATTGGCGCTCACCCGGATGCAGAGAACGAAGCCGAATTATTCCGCGGCAATTCAACATGCACACGATTGCTGTCCCATTTCGCGAGAATACATGGCTATAATTACCTTCGCAGCCTCATCGTTCCACTTATGAAGACAATGGGCTCGCTTCCTCCAGGTTGTGGATACATCCTAGACCCAACCAAAGTGACCGAGGAGCAGGAGCTCCGCCAAAATCTAAAGAATGTAGAGGTCGTAGCGGCCTCTTTTCTGAGCATTGTCTCGTCGTCCCTACCAGCTCTTCCCTCGTGAGTCATGCCTACGCACCCCACTAACCAATGCGTGATCACTGATGAGGATATAAGGATGTTCCACGAGCTTTGCGCTCACATATACGAGGCTGTGTACGTCTCCTTTTTTTTCCTTTTTTCCGGTTGGAGTTACCAATCCAATCATCTTCTAGTCAAAAAATCTGGCCAAACGCGCGATATGCTGCTCTCGGCGCATTCGTTTTTCTTCGGTTTGTTACTATAGTCATCCCTCCGAAATTATCGGTGACCCCCTGTCAAAGGTTCATCTCTCCCGTCATAGTTTCTCCCTCAGAGATCGACATCGAAATACCACAAGACAACCCTGTAGTACTCCGACAAGGACTAATGATGATTGCCAAAATCATCCAAACTCTAGCCAACAACGTTTTATTCGGTAGGGAAGTACATATGTCGATCCTAAACCCTTTCCTCGAGTCGAAGATTATGGAGGTGCTCAAGTTTTTGAGCGAGTTGAGCGTATGTGTCAGGCCACGCTTCTACTTACATTCATCTTATGGTTATGCGCAGAGATACAATCCGTCTCCGAATGACGAGGAGAAGGACTCGCACGAATGGAAGAGCATCACTTACGATGACACAGATACCATTGTCTTACATCGCTTCTTTTCTAAGCACGCCGACAAAGTTGGGAAGGAACTCCTTAGCTTCCTCAAGCCATCAACAGAGGGGGATGCCTCTGCTATTAATGGCAAGCGCGCGTGGGACGCACTCTGCAGCGCCCTGGTAGACCTTGGCCAACCTATTGAGGTTCCACGGCTTTCAAGTCTTTCGAGCGCAGCGCATCGTGAATACCTTGACCTCGTTGCTCGGTACGATCGTACAGATGTCGTTGCGGTCCGAGATATTTTCGTGGAGGCTAGTACTGGAAAGGTAGTTGCATTCTTTATGGTGCGAGACCGTCTCTTAAAACCCCCCCAGGACGAACAAGCGAGATTTGTCTTCTTTGTATCGAAGCTTGACGTCGAAACGCTCGATATTGAGCTACTGCTGTACCATATCTTCAAGGTAAGTCCCCCCTACCTATCCCAGTTATGTCTTAGACGATCGTTGAACGTCACTATACTCAGACTCTGACATCGTCTTCTGTTGCCGACACGCGGTCGTTCGAAATTATTTTTGATTGGACGTCATTCTCTTCCTCTTCACAAGTTCCCATGCAATGGCTGAAGTACTGCATCGAGATTATCCCGTCGGACTTTAGGGCGAAGTTTGAGACGGCATACATCTTGAGCCCCAATGCAGCTGCGGTCAAATATCTCCGCCGGTTGTGGAACATTACTGCGGGTATGTATATGTTCGCGGTTACCAGGCTACCCTGACACTGTCTCCAGGCTCGCATCTCTCACGTCAGGTCAAGGCATGCTCGTCGGTCCAGGAACTGTTAACATTCGTCCCTGCCAGCGCCACTGCTCCCCTCGTTTACACAAGTAAGCACCATTTGCGACCTTGTGACCTATTTTTTTTTGACAACACATATCCGAAATAGCGAGTCTCGAGGAAGAGCAATGCGAAGTGTTTGAGCAAGTCACGATGCGACATTCGCCCCACGTACGGATACCTGTCAGCCTTCAGGTTGGATTGAGCCATCTGCGCATTATTTCCGTACGTACCGATCCGTTCGGTGTAAGGTCGGTTTCTGACCAGCAATATTAGGACAAAGCTCAGCAAATATCACCATCACTTGCTTGCAAATCTGTAGAAATCATTCCATTCCTTGAAATTAGTGACGTCTACAACGTGTCGACGGGCCACGACCCCTCAGAGTTTATCATCCGGAAGTCGCGACAATCAAACACGCTATATTTCTCGTCTGCTGCTCGCGATCATATTGTCAAGGTGAGCGGAAGCTTTTAGAGGCAACTTCCTACGTCTAACACTCGCTAGGCCATACGTGCGGCCAAGGGCCGTTTAAGGGCGACCCAACTGCCAGGAACGGAGCGATTCTCGAGGCTCTCCAACGTCGGCGCCGCCTTGCTCCATATTGCCATGCGCAACATGGGCACCGAGAATGCTGAACTCAGTGGAGCATCTTATGAACTGCTTTCTGCGGTTGTAGGCTCATTCGATCTGGACGCCAGTCCAATCCTAACGACTAAAGGTGGGTTCGTGATTCACTTAGTCTAGTTGTTTATTCACTATTCGTCACAGGTCTATGGATTGGCGGACCATCATCTCCATTCCTTGTTTCTTTGAGTGATCAAATCGCGAGCCTTGTTCCTCACCTTACCCTTGACTTTGTATCAGAAGTGTGCAACACGCTGTCCAAGTCCGACATGACTCTGAAGCTTCACTGTTTATCGTATATGAGCCCATGGCTCAAAAACCTCTCCGCCTTCACGGAGCCGACGAACCCAAGCTTTGATCACTCAGGGGCCAAACTTCGTGATTGCATACGCCTTCTCATCGAACTCACTATTGCGGACCCGCAGGTGCGGACTTCAGTAGATGCACTGAACGGTACCTTCTGACATCTCCGCCCACAGCTTCTTATGACGTCGCAGAAGGCCATCTGGGCAGAGATTGCGAAGCTCGATAGTACCGTCGTAAACACTGCCTTGGACGAGCTCATGCGCGCCGCTATTGATGGCGGGGCTAGCTCCCACGCTTGCGAAGTCATCGCCCTGGTCATGACCCCGCTGTCATCCATCAACGTTCGCGGTCAGATACTATCCAAAATGCGCAAGGTAGGGCGCAGTTTCGTCGATTTCTGACTTTGTATTTACAAGATTATGCAGGCGCTCGGCAAGGCTTCTGTGAAACCAACAGGTACACTTGCGGAAAACACGCATTGGAACGAAATTGCATCGTTGTCACGTTTGGCTCTGGTCGCGTCCCAACAATCAAAGCATCCTAACGTCGCGCAGTTCTATACTCCCGAGCTCATACACATCATCACACTCATTGCAGCAACGGGAGAAGTTGTGGTACGCTCGACCGTCTGGGGCCTTGTCATGGATCTTCTGCAGTCCCTATGGCACTCTCGTTCATCCGATGCCATAGCAGGTCCCGAGATACGACATCTGCACGAGGAAGGTAGCAACGTGGAGACGCTGAAGTTCTTCGGTCTTAGTCGCATCACCGAGCTCGTGGCCTACAACCCGACAACAGATGACGAGGTTTTGGATTGTCAAGAAGGGCTCACACGCTTCCTCATCCGTGTAATGGAGACAGTGGCACAGACCAAAGGTAATTCTTCGTTGCAATAACCGTCAGGAAGACATTCTCATACTAATCCCAGGGCTTCTCAACGTGTGGCGAGCCCGCTGGATGAGCTTGGTGACGGCGACGGCATTCCAAGTCTCCCCAACCATTCAGTTTCGCGCGTTCGTCGTACTCGGAGAGCTAGCGACGGCAGAAGTGGACGACGACTTCTTTTATCAAATGCTTGTTGCCTTCAGGAGCACTCTCATGCGAACGTCGGATTCGACAATCTCAGTTGTCAGCATGCTCCGATGCATTCGTAATGTTGTACCCGCTCTGCAACCTGGTTCGCGGTATCTAGGCCCCATCTTCTGGCTCGCAGTCGCGCTTCTTCAGTTCGGACACATGGCTTTCTACACAGAAGCCTCGCAGCTGCTATGTGTCACGATCGTGCAGCTGTCAGACCAGGGACTGGTCCAAGAACATGGGGTATCAGGATCTTTGCTTGAGCACCGATACGGCTTCCGAGAAATCGCCAATCGGCTCGACCGGAGCCTCAAAATCTCATTCGAATCGAATTTCTCCTTCTCCCTTGCCGCAATCACAATCAAAGGTCTCAAGCTCAAGGTCTTCAAACCTGTCGCACTGGATTCCCTCCGAACTATGTTGCGCGTCAGCTCGCGTGCCGTATCAAGTGTTGGTGATGACTCAGAATTGCCGCCTGTTCCCAGGGTCGCACCGGAGTCGCTTGGCTACTTCCTTGCGTTGCTGTCAGCAGCAACAACACAGAAGACATACAGGCAGTTATTGCAGGATGCTAACTTGGAGGCATATCTGGCTGGAGAAGACTCTGCAGAACGAGCAGACGAAGAAGACGTGCCACGCATTCCACTGGAACTACTGAATATCACGGACGTCAACGTAGCGCTACTGGTGATTTCCTTCATAGGCGTCATGTTGGAAATCTTTCAGGGTGCAAATGCCGAAACAGAGATCTACTTCAATTTACTTTCTGATGTCTCGATGGCTTATCCCGAGGTTCTCACGATGTGGTTAGTACCTTCGTCTCTAATGGCTTCACTGGCTCACGTCCAGAGTAAACAGCTACGACGGCTTACAAGAACGAGTAAAAGATGCCTTCGCGGGATCGTCGAACCCCGCTGTCCTGAGCGCTGCGTCGAACGTGTTCCATATCGTTCTTCAGGACCCGAGTCGATCTTCGGGATGGAGCAACTCCATGTCAACACTTGCCACTGTAGAGGAAAGCGGAACTATCGCAGGGCGAACTCAAAAAGAGGCACTGGAAGAGCAGGGTATGGGCGGATTGAGCACGGCATTCCAGTTCATATCGGCGAGTAAAACCAATGCCACGGCACAGGTTACGACCTGGATCGCGGAGCTCGTCCGACAAATAACGGAATGAAGAAGGTTGAAATGGGATGGAACATAAAAATTGTGTGCAACAGCAGTGGGGGTCACTATATCGGGTACATTATGTTGTTTGTTTGCTGTCCGCGTTGTTGCATTCGCTTTCAAGTCTTTTGATTTTTTACGATACCCCACTAGTACTCACACCTTTGCTTAATTGTTAAATAAACACGTGTCAGCAGTTAGTCCTATTTCGTTCACTTCAACACTGCACAGACATGTCACAGGATTCTACTCCGGGTCCGAGTTCACCATCCTCACGCAGCTTCTTAGACGCTTCCTCCGCCGTTGACGACCTAACCCACTCATTGACCGATTATTCCAGAGTTTCGACTCCAGAACCTCCGTCTCATGCCTCGGGTTGCAACTGCAACACTGATGACAGCGAGTACACCAAAGCATGGATGGCCGTCAAGACTAAGTTGGAGAATCGTCTCGTTCTCAGTGCCGGTGCGTTGCACACAGCCCTAGCTCACACCCGGTCGACGACGACCAACTCACATCACAGAGGTCGGGCAAGCTTTGCTACGGAGGCATGAGACCTATGTACGGAGAATGCAGGTTCGATTCCTCCCCCTACTTTCTCGCCCAGCTACTGATTCTACTCGTCTAGGCTGCGGAACATGTAAATGAGCTAGAATCTTTGGACGGTGATTCTTCGGATCTCGACCCAACTTCTCGTCAACAGATGGAGGACAGAATAGCAGAGCTGTCGAAGGAGAATGCCGTGCTACACAAGGTCCACCTCCTCGACCCTGTATCGGGAACCGAGTGCGCTGATATCCTCCTCTCTTTCTGATTAAGCGCTTCACCCAGGCGCTTCTTAATAATGAACACGCTGAAGCTTCGAACAAGAGTCTCTCTGCCGATTTGCAGGAGATGCGTGACTCCTTCAGTCATTTGTCAGCAGAACATGCTCGGTCCGTCGGTTGGGAAGCACGCCTTCGCAAAGCGATGCAGGAGAGGGACGACTTTCACCAGGAGAGAGACGACGCGACGCAAAAGCTCCGAGCCGCGGGGGCTAAGTCGGTCTCGCTCGGTGATAAATGCGGTGCGTCTTGTTCTTACCATCGCTCCCACCATAATAACCCGAGAAGCCAAGCTGCGCCTAGAGGTTCGCCATCTCCAAGAACAGCTTAAGGAAGAGCGCGCGAAGCGTGGTCAGGCCTCGGAGGAGATGTTGAGCGAGGCCAAACAGTGGTTAACGGAACTACAGCATTCGGTGGGCTATTGCGTGGCTGTATTGGGCGGCAGCTAACGAATATCTGAATAGCGAGTCAACATGACTTCCATGGAACAACACGATGAGGTTACGAAGCTTCTGGAATCACTCGTCGCAGACAAAGAGGCCCTCGAGAAGAGCAATGCTGAGCTTCAGGGACTTCTATCTGAGTCTCGAGAGGCTCTAGATGTACTGCAAGAAGAGGCAGGAGAGCGTCTGGTATCGTCTCCTGGCGGTGGTGCGTGATAGACCCCTCGAAATTTCCTTCGTATCTACTGACTGACCGATCATAGGTCGGATCTCGTCTCCTCTGAGTTCGACGCGGCCACGCAATATACCCACGGCACCCTCGCCGTCATCGTCTATGACTTACGGAACGGCCCCTGGTCCCCTTTCCCCAAGTCTCCGCCATCTTCTCTGACCACGAGAAAACGTCGGCAGGCAGGCGCTCTTTTAGCATAGAATCGCCATCTCGGCGCAGCTTTGTATATGTGTGTAACCTGACGCTTCGCCTTAAATTCGTTCTAATTGCCCGCTAGGCGCCGTTAACGCCAGAAACCAGTCGGCGCGCCCTCTCTCCTAGGTCAAGTCAAGCAAGGCGCACACGACTCCTTGAACGAGACTCTGATATAAATATTGAGCTCGAAGCCGGAAGTACTTCAGACGAATCCGATGCCGAAGACACTACCCCAGGAAGACCAATAAAGCAAAAGCCTCTGTACCTTTTGCAGCGCCACCGGGGCGTCCAAACTGATCCCCAAGGTTGTGCGGGTATTCTATCTCCAGGTCAAAGAAGTCATGGCGACCAAATGTCGCTTTCGACGTCGCCTAACGAGGAGCACTCTGAATCATCTTCACTCGTTGATAACCCATCTACTCTCGGTAGTCTGCTAGAGCGTGTCCAACATTTGTTCAACAAGATCGCTCAAGCGGACGCGCGAACTTTGACGACTCGTCTAAAACGACAAAATATTCTTGGCGCAGACGTAAGCCACCTATCACATTCGACTGTCGATGGAATCGTTGCGGAGGTGGCCAACTTACGTGGCATTTTCCGTACTGTTTTGGAGGACGAGAAGTTCACCACCATTTGCACGCGACGCGACCTACGAACCTTGCTGAAGCTCGCCAAGGACATTTTCAAGGAGCTTGGTGTTTTGCGCACAACGCTCAACGACATTGTTCTTGATCCATCCATCGCACCCAAGGTCCGCGAAATGACGCTAGATCCTAAGAACGAGTTTGTTAACGGAAAATCTTCTACATCAAACTCCGGTGGTGGATGGATGGCGCCGTTAACGAAACTATTTACTGGCGCCACCTTTGGTGAACCTAAGCGTGCGCTATCTCCGCTCGACCGGGGACGGGGACTTGCGCGACCATCCTTCCCGTCCTATTCCTAAGCTCGGCCCGGCAACATCAGCCTCCACCACAATCGTGAACGTCGAATTTACCGGTACTGGCGCGGGACGTGCCATCACAAGTGCTACTTCACCTATCACACAAGAAATAACGCGCGATGCGATCGCAGCCCCCACGCCAGCCCGCAGTACTTCCCTCAATCTCATGGGTATCTTCGCCGGCGCGCCGCGTATCGATCCGTGGATCATCCTCCCATCAGGTCCCCCAAAGCAGCCGGGAGCAGGAACCGATCAACTGCGCCGCGCGACGCTGGGACGTGCTGCGGGTCGAGCGATAGCCGCAGCCGACAACTCGCAAAGCCCGCTCCCGCGCAACGTGGATGCTGTCATCGATCCTCACGGCTCACGAGAGGATCGTCGTGGGTTCGACCCATCTCGCACCCTGCGCACTCGAGGGCTCTCAGACTCGTCGATTCGCAGCACGTTCCTGCAGCACGGGGAAGCGGCGGCTGGACCATCCGAGGCGTCGTCCCGTGGGATGACCATAAGGGGTGCACTGGACCAAACCGTCCGTGGCACCCGTCTAGCAATGTCGCCCGAACAGACTGCCTCGTCATCAGGTTCGGCGAAGGAAGTGTCGTCTCGTTTTCGGCAAGCGCCCCGCTTTGGGAGGCTCTTACCGGACATATCGACCTGGGCGGTATCGGCGGCGTCGCAAGCGACAGATGTACCCGATCCGGATGCGTACGTGGGCAGTTTAATGTCTAACGCTTCGCTGCGGCCTTGGAGTAGAGAGGGAAGACAGGTGTGATGCCGCGAGGATTTTCCCCGGTCTGCGCATTGATTTTATAGTATTAGGTGCTGCGTAATTTTTTCGTATCTAGGGTAGTCTGGCCTGCTGGACAGACCTGAACTGTACCGTAGACAGTTGATGTTGAAAATAAGGACGCATAAGTGTACACTGCTCATGTCGAATAATATATCATCGTGCATACCCTCCTTTGTACTGAGGTCCCCGTGCGCCCCGGCCCTCCCAACTTTCCCGACGCCCGCGATCGTGACCCCGCGGCCGTTCTCTATGGCCATCCTTGTGACGTTCCTGCTCGCGGTCCCCGCTCCGGCTATCCTCCCACCGACGATCGTCGCCTCTCCGCTCTTCCCACCTGTCTCCGTCGTCACGACGCGGGCGATCGTTGCCCCTGCTCGCCGACCCCCGGATGCGTAGCCCGGGCCCAGGTTCACCGTCCTCCCGGGCCCGTTCGCGATCCCAGTTTCGATGATGCCACTCCCCATGGTCGCGGCCATCTCGTTGATCCCGATCCCGACGACTGGGCCTCTCGTAATCGATATGTACACGATCGAGCAAACTCGGGCCCGGAAGTCGCGGGTCGTTCGCCATCTCCAAAATGCGAACCTTCACGTCTCTCGTCCCGCCACCGCGGTCGCGGTCACGCCTCGCGCTGCCTCCTCCCATCCCACGATTCCGCACGTTTCGCGCATTCAAGAACCAGTCGTCCGGGTCGGCCAGTTCCTCCATCTCGAGCGCGCGCTGCTCCATCCGCATCCGGTCCTTGTTGCGCGCGCGTTTGCCGACGTTGATCGGCGCGTTCCCGCCCCAGCCGTCGCCGAAGGACTGGCTGGTCTCCCAGTCGCGCGGCGCGCGGGCGTGCACGGGTGGGGCGGCGACGGAGTCGGAAAACGGACCGGTGAAGGTGTTGAATTGGCCAAAGGCGGACGGCGCGGAGAGCGTGTCGTGTGGACGAGGATCCTTACAATCCTACATGAGGGGAACAAACAGGGTTGGTGAGTGAGTGTTGGTTGGACCATCAAGAAAAGGTCACTCACAGTCGCCGAGGTGCCCACTGTTTCCGCAGTTGTAGCACCATTCGTCATGTGCGATATAGCCCTCCCCACCTTCGCCGAGAAGGAGCGACTGTTTTGTTTCCCGGTGTCGAAGGATCGCCTCTCGTTCGCGCTCGGTAACGTATTCGTACAGTCGCCAGATCGTGGGGCACTCCTACTCAAAGACAAAAGATGAACAACTCGTCGTCTGGACGCCAGTACAGTTGAAATCGTACGTTTGTGTTGTGGGTATGTGATCCGCACCGATCACAATCGTTGTACTGGCTAACCTTGTCCCGAGAGTGCCGATTTGGACACGTCTACGCGACGAACAAAGTATGATCAGTTGGGCTCGTGAGCAGGCTGCCCAAAGGGAGGTCACATACCCTATTGATATGCCCCTTCATCCCACACGTGAAACAAGTTTTGCCGATTGGACAACTGCGCGTGGAATGCTCATCGCGCACGCCGCAAGTCAAACACTGAGTTAAGGCATGTAGCTCCAGACACATATGAACGATTCGAAAAAAATATCCACGCACGATCATGATGGGACAATCCCTAGTCCTGTGTTCACTTTCCGCACCGCAACGTTTGCAGACAAAACGCGTCTGCTTTTGATCCTCCGCAGGTGTCTCAAAGTAGCGCACCGTCCCAGCTGTCTGTGTGCAATGAGCAACAAATGGAAATAAAGGGCGCAAACAAGCGTACCAAGCGGTCATCATAATCAAGATATTCGATGTAAGATTCCGCATCCGAGTCCGAATCCTCAGGTTGAACGATTTGTATTGGCAACTCCGAGTCATCTACGGCATCAAGGACGGATACATGCGCGGGTAAGAGCAGGAGCGGAGTCTTGTCAGGCTTGGGCTCGGGAACCCGTGATGACGACGACTGCGCAGCATCCACGCCTCCAGAATCGAACACCATGCCCGCGGGTACCGCGGCGGGCGTAGTATCGACAAAGAAGAACTGGCTATCGTCTAATGTGGGAGGCGAGTCTTGCTGGGTATCCTCGGACACCAGATCCTTGCCCTTGTCCTTGCTCTTCATCGAGCGACGACTCCGCTTCTTCGTAGACTCCCCGTTTCTGCCCTTGGTACGTTCTGCCCGCCGGCTTTCGACGCCTTCTTCCAACCTCACATCATCAACCTCGGGTGAGCAGCCCCGCGATCCCGCGAGAGTGCGTGTCCTTCCAGTCTCGCCGTTCTTGCGCCTGCGTGATGCCCGCGTTACGGTCACGTCAGGAGACCTTCGGATCTTCCTGGTCCCGTTGTTGATAGGAGTAGGAGGGGGTGAGTCGGTGAGATCTATAACTTGGGCGAGCGAAGCGGAGGCCATACTGTAGCACTGGCGGACACAGATTCCCAGCTGCGGAACGGATGTTTGTTTACCGTGTGAAAGCGAAATATGTACATTCATTACATAATACTACGTGGACTTTGCCCTCTCGCTTGCCAGTGACTGCTTACCGAAATAATACCTTGTGCGTCCAATTCCCAAAAACCAAGCAACTCTGCAAGTCATATTATACAGCTGGAATCTGGCAGTAGAGGCGTTGCGCACCTGAAGAGCAGTAGTATTATGACAAACGAGATGTTGCCGTGCGTCGTGGGATTCCAGAGGTCTGGGCGGTACTTGAGGGCATCCGGAAGTCCTATGAAACTTGCAACAATGCTAACACGAGCACTTCTAAGAGTACGGATGATGCTTGCGTGAGGGATAGCTTACTGCGTTGCCTAAAAAAAAGTAAGACGATGAATCATGAGATGAAAGGAACTTACATCGGCTATCGCCATCGCCAACAGACTCGCTCCCAAGATACGCTTCCTGACCAGCAGGGATTGCCAGGTAGCGCAGTCTCTTATCGCGCGAAATACGAAGGACGACAACATCCCCAGAAGCAGATAGCCTACGGAGATCAAAATCAGGATATTTGAGAGTGTGTTGAGCACCCGGCCGCCAAACATACAGTTTCCCAGCTGCCAAATGGCCATGCGGGTGCGAGCTTCGAGGATATGAGGCGATTCACCTGGCGCTGGTATCAACTCATGATGGAACCAAGCAGCACCAGGTGTGGACCAGATGAGAACAGCCGGGAGAATGGTAGAGGCTGCCAGAGTCAATTTTACGAGCAAGATAACGCATATTATAAACGGATACCCGGTTCTATGTATAAGAAGAGTCCCTTGTACGCCCCAGGCAATGCTGGGAAGTCTGACATAGTTTTCGCCGTAACTTGAAGTTGAAGTTGAAGGAGACCGTGGTTTCTCGTTCCTCGTTCGGGCCGGTTCGGGAACCGGATCAATTCATCAAGCTGGTCAAGTGCTGGTCATTTCAAGTTGAGATCGCGGCACCCAAGGCCATACCGAACAGGTGACTGTACATGCATAGCTCGAGTGGCGAGTTGAAACTCCTGCCAGGTAACGGTCAGGTACTTGGTCAGGTAGTACAGTGCTCTCATTGCATCGAGTCGGGTCCGTGCCAGTGTTCTATTCGGAGGGCCTCCGCAGACTGTGATTGCATGCCGCAGCATGCGTACGCACCACGTTCAAGTTCAGCGCCGGCCCTCGCAGACTTGTTTCGTACAAGTCCACTATTAATTTTGGGTGCCCTCAGGGGCATGTACGTTTTCGGTCTCGTCTACTCTATTCTATGCTTTCAGATTCGGCTGTTACAAAATATGGTATGGATTGTTTTATGATTTCATACTGTGGAATGTTCGCGTGTGTCACCATTTTCGTTTGAAGAACGAATTACAGTACGAAGGTGGAATATTATGTGAATGAGTACTAGTATGAATTCATAAATCGCGATCTGGACAGGGAGCCGACATGTGAGTTGTACATCTGCTACTATCCCGCTTACCGAAATGATACCTCTTGGGCCCAATGCCCGAAAACCAGGCAACACTGCAAGTCATATTATACACTAGAATGCTGGCAGCTGATTCCAGGAGTTGCGTTGCGGACCTGACGAGCAGCAGTACTATGACCCACGAGATGTTGCCGTGCATCGCAGGATTCCAGAGGTCTGGGCGGTACTTGAGGGGGACCCAGAATTTCAATGAGACTTGCGACAATACTAACACGAGCGCTTACTGAGGATGGAGGATGTTTGCGTGAGGAGGTAGGTTACTCTTACTTCGTTACCTGGAAAAAAGTTATACGGTGATATATGAGATGAAAGGAACCCACATCAGCCACCGCCATTACCGACAGAAACGCTCCCAAGATACGCCCCTGAGCAACAGGATTTCTCGGTAGCGCATCTCTTATTGTGGCAAATACAAAGAGCGACGACGACCCTAGAAGCACATAGCCTATGGTGCCCAAATGTAAGGATATTGACGTGCTGAGAACTGGCCGCCATACAGTTCCCCAGCTGCCAAATGACCATTTGAGTGCGAGCTTCGGGGCTATGAGGTATCAACTCATGACGGAACCCAGCAGCATCAGATTGGAACCAGATAGGGAGGAAAAAAAGTAGAGACTAACAGAGTCAGTTTTACGAGAAAAAATTAATATGCGAAGAAGAACGTGTGGTACGGCAATGATCAGTCAATGATCTCAAGACCGTATTCGGGCCGGTTCGGACCGATGAATCACCTCAAGTTGAGATCTCCGAGATCGATCACGGCCACACTAGCCCACAACCTCAGGCGGCAGCGGCGACTTGAACCCCCCACTAACTTAGTGTGTGCGACGGTCGGAGTACTCGTTACATCGGGTCCGTGATCTCGTAAGTTCCATTCAGATCATTGTCTTGTTCGGCTGATCACGACCATCTACCGAAGCAAGTACCGAAGTATCGTACCGCGGAGAAACGAAAGTTTCGTTTCGTCACCCTGCTCGACTAGTGCTCAAGGAAGAAATGGACGATATTTCCGAGATCACCGTCCAGGGCCTGACATACCATCACGATCCATCTGTGCCCGCATCATTGAGTGACATCAATATCGATCTTCCGAAGGGTTCACGCACACTCCTCATTGGCGCAAATGGAGGTGTGCATTTTTGTCGTCCCAGTCAACAGCAATGTTCGATCGACACTTCATTAGCTGGTAAATCGACCTTGCTTCAGATTCTTGCGGGAAAGAGGCTCGTCGCATTAGAGGGAGCGCAGATCCTCATAAAAGGGCGCGACGTCTTCCGTGATTCGCCTCCCGGAGTGACGTACCTCGGCACAGAATGGGAGGTCTTTGCGTTTTAGGAACAGCGCACGGGCACGTCTTGATTCAATTGCGCCACAGGGCTATGAATCCAGTCGTGCGCGGTGACATTGTAGTCGAGCACTTCCTCGACTCGGTCGGGGGATATCGCCACAAGGACCGCCGCGACCGCCTACTAGATATACTTGACGTGGACCTCGATTGGCACATGCATGCGATCTCCGATGGCGAGAGACGACGTGTGCAGCTGTGTATGGGCCTCATGCAGTCCTGGGATGTACTCTTACTCGACGAGGTACGTCACCTTCACGTAGGTGTACGGTGTCGATCTCGGTCTTATGAATTGTGTGGCGTAGGTCACCGTTGATCTGGACGTGCAAGTCCGAAGTGATCTTCTGTCCTTTTTGAAGGAGGATAGTGAGGGTCGGGGGGCGACAATTATCTGTAAGGTCTCCGATATTCTCACAGCACGCAAATTAACCTCCGTTGGGCTACTAGATGCCACCCACATATTTGATGGGTTGAATGAGTTCCCTACGCACATCGCCCACATGCGCTTTGGGACATTCGTGAAGAAGCCAAGACCGTGGCCTCATACACTTGACGAGCAGTCATTGGATGATATTTCAGTGGGCCTAGACCGGACATTGTTCAAAATCGCGTTACAATGGCTTCGCGAGGATCGGGAACACCGGCGTGAACTTGAGAAGGCTGGCCGTAAGACCCGCGGTGCTAGGCGTGGCCAGGTACGGACCCTAGTTTGTCGTACAAAGATTTGGGGTGCGGGGCTAATGCGTATGAATCAAAGGACGTTCCATCAAGCTCCGAGGCGTTTTATAGAAAGTACGTGAACTCGGTGGTAGTATGGCGTGCAAGAGGTTTGACAAGGGCCCCTGCAGATACGATTACAGTCATTGAAAGGGTGGTAAGACTGCGGCGGGTAGAATGTACACTGTCACTGTAGACTTGGAGGCTAGACCCATTCGTGTACAAGTCCGTCGCCAAACAACCGAAGTTTCATGAGATCAAATATTACGTAACAAGTGCGACCATTCGCCAGTTTGTTTTCTTCCTTCGCTTCGCTTTCTCTCACACCTCCCCAGTCCTCTGCTTCCCACCACCACGTCCGACGGTCTCGATACATCCTCGAACCGTCCTGGGCGTCGCAGGGCCCACTGTTTATCGTCTTTTCTATATCTAACCACATTCTTTCGTTTCCCGTCCCACTATGCATTTAGACTTTCTCTTGGCTCGGGACGGCTGTGTTCAGTGCTCCAGCATCCCACCAGTGTGTAACTGTGGCTCTACCCAGAGTTGTTTTCAAATCGGGCAGTGCGTTTTTTTGTTTTGTTTTTGGCACCAGGTGCATCTTTTCCTATTTTACTCATCGTATACTTTCAGGAGCTGCACTGAGTGCGCTAGCTTCAAGTGTGTTGACAAACCGACATCATCCAACTCTGGACATGGCGTTGGCGCAGGGGCAATTGCAGGCGCCGTCGTGGGCGCTCTTGCGTTTTTGGCTCTTGCCGTCGGCTTCTTCCTCTGGCGGCGTCGTCGAATGGCCACCCCCGTTGCACCTATGACACCTGAGGTCAAAGACATCCCGGCACCGGCGGACACCGTCCTCAACCGCCCCGATCCCACAGAGAAGGTTGTCAATACCCCAGAGTCCGTTCCCACAGAACTGGTCATCCGGGTGTACGGAAACTCGACCTCTACCATTGATCTTGACCCCTCACAGTCTGCTCTCACCCGACGCGATTCGGCCCAATCGAATCCATTCGGTGACAGTCATTCCATTCAGACGACTTCCACAGGCTCTCAGTCGACCAATGTCATTCCTATTGCCTTTGTTCCACCACCTTCCTCCGTCTTCCCATCGGGATCTGCATCCCAATCGGATTCGACGTCCCCTCTACGTCCACACCGCATGCCAGGTATCGATCTGAATATGGATCATATGAATCTCTCTGCGGAGTCTGTTCCCGCAAACCTTTCAGACCGTTCAGGTATCTCGGTCATCGGCGATGACCGGTCGTACATCACAAATGCCAGTTATGCCAGTGACGTCCTTATGGAGGTACCCACGATCATTACTGGCCGACAGGTCGCTAGTGCAGCCAAAGCGGCCGTTGTTCCTGCTTCTGCGAAGTCCCTTTCTTCCCGCCCATCCATCCGTTCGCCCCTCACCGCCTCGTCCTTTGGCCCTCAAGACGTAGTACGTGAGACTGAGGATCACCCACTCCCCATTCCTGCGGACCCTTTCGCCGACCGGCGCTCTCCTGGGTTCCGCAGCTCCATGGCAACACAAGGTTCTTCGCATGCACACGCGGACTGGAATACGGCACCTTTGGAACACGCTGGCCCCGATGTCAATGATCCGGATCGCCCACTAAGCACGTATACCCAGGCTGCGAGCGTCATTGGTGCGGATATCATGGATGCCACGCGCGTACACCTCGGGTTTGTGCAGCCGGTGAGCGCTGCCCTTATGCCGACTACACCGATGGCCAGCTCTGTCGGATCGGCTCCGCGTGCGTTGGTTCGTGTGGCCAGCGGCCGCCTGGTTCAAACCCCCAACTCCGCGAGCCCATTTGAGCGTCAGCAAGAACGGGCCCCGGTGAACGTAAACGGGCAAGCGCAACAAATAGACAAGGGACGGGCCATTTCTCATCGTATGTCCATGAGCACGATGGCATCAGGCGTGTCAGGCCGTGCAGATTCGATTTTGGAGAGCTTCACATTTGTACCACCGTCGCCGATTTCTAACCGCCCACTGCGCACTCCGCCGCGTTCGCCCCTCGCGCAAGAGACACCGAGTGTTTACTCTCGCCCCCCTCCCACTCCCGTAAGGGACGATGGTGACCTGGAGCCACCCAATCGTCAGATGCTTGGCATGTCTACGGGATCTCAATTCTCTTCTATGTCGACGGGTCTCGGATCGTTCCCGTTCCAGATTGACCACGGGAGTGACGGTGGTCCGAGTGGAGAGCCACCAGTCGAAGTGCTTCCCAACGGGAAGGTCAAGCAACGAGCGAGTCTTGATACGCTAGTGCTGACGAAGGATCTGACATCATATCCATTGGGATTTGACCGTCAATCGAAAGACAGTTTCTCAGCTTATCTGGAAAGAAAGAGCTAAATAGGCTCTGTCTCATGGCAGTTACTCATTTAGAGTGATCCACTGATATCCCGCTGACTCCTCCTGCTGTTAGAATCCCACCGACTTTGTATTCTCACCACTGTAAAATTCTTTCATTCTGTCCTTCATACCCTTTTTCCCAAACGAACTCTCCAGGTATCCTTGATCACATCCTTCTACGTGTTCCCATCATCTGTTACATTTCCACCCTCTTTTTTTTGCTCATTCATGTCATCGAGAGATGTCTCTGGGTTGGGATTAGTTATACTAACTTCAAACTGCCTTATTTATTGACCAGTATATCAGCGTCGTTCTGGCGAGCGGACTGGTATCTCTGATTGTTCAGCCTTGCCTACGTTATGATGCTTTTGTTATAGACCAACGCGGGAAAGCGTTGTGTTAACCTGGAATGATATGGACTCTGCGATGAGATGCACTGATTGATTATCTGTCACTGTCTGACTCGAACTGAAAATTTGCGTCATGCATGCTCCTTTTGACTCGCATCTTTCGTCCACCAAGACCACCACATGTTTCTTTTACCATGGCAGCTGCGACTACCCGAGTTCTCAAGTGCGACCCAGAATCGATCACTTTTTCTGACGACAAGCCAATATACTCAGATCCAGAGGCCGAGAGGGCCATCACGTCCGCTGTTCTCCACCTAACACAGGGTCAAGTTGTTGCTTTTCCAACAGAGACGGTCTACGGACTCGGTGCCATTGCCCTTGATGCATCTGCTGCCGCCAAGATCTTCTCCACCAAAGGCCGACCGTCCGACAATCCATTGATAGTCCACATATCGTCTCTCTCCATGCTCTCCCCCCTCCTCCCGGCGTCCTACACGCCCTCTCCCGCCTATACGGCCCTGATGCGAAAATTCTGGCCTGGTCCACTTACCCTCCTCTTCCCCACCGACCCAACCCGCGTCCCGTCCATCATCACCGCAGGCCATCCAACCGTCGCCGTGCGCATGCCCGCACACCCAGTAGCGCGCGCGCTGATCGCTGCCACTGGCGCACCCCTCGCTGCGCCAAGCGCCAACTCGTCCGGAAAACCCAGCCCGACCCGTGCATCCCACGTCCTCCGCGATCTCGGCACCACAGGCCGCCTCCCGCTCCTCCTCGACGGCGGCACCTGCGCCGTCGGCCTAGAGAGTACGGTCGTCGACGGGCTCAGCGACGACGGCGCGTTGCGCGTGCTGCGGCCGGGCGGCGCTACTGTCGAGGCCCTCGTCGCGGCGCTGGGGGACCCGGGGCTGGGGCGCGTGCTCGTGCACCGTCGCGATTTTGTGCTGGACAAGCGCGCAGAGGACGCACCGACGACGCCGGGGATGAAGTACCGCCATTATGCGCCGGGCGTGCCCGTCACGCTGCTGCACACGTCCACCACCTCGGACGGCGCCACGCGACGGGTGACGGCGGATGCATTCTTTAGGGAGGTCGACGGCGGCGGAGCGGGACGCGTGGGCCTCATGGCTCAGGAGGACTCGCTGCTGTTGGCACGCGCGCGTGCGCACGGCGCGCAGAGATGGCTCACTTTTTCACTGGGCAAGCGCGCGGAGCCCGCCATTGCGGCACAACGCCTGTTTGAGGGACTTCTGGGTCTCGAGGAGCAGGGTGTACGGCACATATACGTGGAGGAAGTCGCGGAGGAGCGCGAAGGCTTGGCGTTCATGAATCGCGTCAAGAAAGCGGCGGGAACGACGTTGCGGATAGATTTATACAGTAGCTCCCTGTGAGTTGCCTTTGATTTTACCCGATGGCTTGCGTGTGACTCACACGATAGTCCTTGAGATAATATTTCGTAGACAATACGGGTTCTATCATAGAAGGAGTTCCTTAGACATGAGCATGACATGACTGCATGACGGCTTGCCCTCGCCGTTCTCCCAACCCTGGTCTATTCTCCCACCCCAGCGGTCGATGTTTCTAACCTGCGACCGGCAGTGATCGCCTTCTAAACCCGACATCACTTCGCAACGCTCGTGCAGTCGGCGGTACTTGGTTTACCCACCCCACCCTTTGTCCGTTCATTTCCCACGTGGCAAGAATCGCTTGATCTGGCGTGAGAGGTCATGCATGAATGGTACTTACACTGACAGACTCTGCCTGCTCCAGCACTTGAGACCAGAATTTTCGAAATCATAAATGACAGGAAAGATCTATGCTTGTAACCTACCAACCGCGTCGTCCTATCTTTCGACCTCACGCGAGAAGCCACACCTACCTCGTGTTCACTTTATGATAGGCGGCGTCTCATAAGCACGTGTCCGCGGTGCTGTTTGCGCATTGCGACACGGAGGGGCTCTATTTATCACAGCATATATTCCCCCAGTGCACTTGAGAGTATATTGACCGACTCTGAACAACACTGGGACGGGTTATATCTCACTCGTGATGTCCACTTGGTCGAGGACATACTCGTTGATGCACGCTACTCAAGTATTTTCTTCCCTTTCATGACCATGCACCCAGTACCCTCACGAGATCTAGAGACATTCCTCCCAAGGATGGTCGCTTAAGGAGCACAAAGGTATGTTCTCCTACGCGCGTTTTCCCGTGTTGACTCTGAGGAGTAGTTCTCCGTCGAGGGGATATCTACAGTAAAACTGACAACACATTCGCCCCTGCGTCGCCTAGTTTGCACCCAAGTCCTGTAGTCTCCGTCTTGTCCCAGGCTTGGAATGAGGATCGTTTACGCGTGCCCGACTTACAATCCCGTTTCGATCGAGGTATGGAGTTTCTCCGGATATCTATCACCTATTGTGCTTACTCCCTCGTTATGCCGCTGGGTCCACGCTGCGAATATCTTTCCCTTTGATCTACGTATCACCCAGCGTCCTGCAGACCGGCGTCACAGGCGTTAGGATTTAAACAAGCAGAAATCTCGTGCCCCCTTCCTTTGGGACCTCGGCATCCTCGCCCTTTCCACTTTTAACAGGTGGTCCGATCCGACTTGAAAGGCATCATAATGCCATGGGTGACCCCTCAAGTTCCATGTCCGACTCTCTTTCATGGTCTGCCTGGTCTCTCTCTCGCATAAAAAGAAAGACAGTTCCCCTGTGGTCGACGTTCACCCTCACCACCCTCACCCCACTTCCTTTTCCTCGTTGGCCCTTGTAGCAGAGACATGGATTTCCTCGACGCGTCGATTTTTGACAGTCCATTCTCCCCACCTGCTCCTTCCATACCCCAATTTACAGACACCCGGCTTCCTTTCATCCCCACTATCCAAACTCCAAACACGCGCGGCCCCTTCGTCCGCAATGCTTACTGGCCGAGCCCCGGAAGTCCCTCCCCCTCCCCCTTTCTGGGCATCCCTAGTCCAACGAATACAGTAGAGGACTTCCTCGTTCATCGGGGACCACGAACGGCGCAAGTTTCCTTTCAAAGACCTTACCCTTATAGCCTCGGTCCTTTACCCCGTAACGGTGTCCCTGCAGCCACCTACCAACATCACGAGGCCGCTATTCCGTACTCTCGACACTTCGCACCCGTTCGCGTCGACTTCAATCTAGTCTCAAAGGAAAGAAGCAGCCCCCACGCCCTTGCAACGCCTTTATGCTCTTCCGCTCAGATTTTCTCAAACGGAAATTTATCTCCAGGGATCAGGAAACCCGTCAGCACAGGATCAGCATCATCGCCGCGAAATGTTGGCATAGGCTCTCGAAGGAGGAGAAGAAGAAATGGTTCCTGGAGGCGGAGCAGGAAAAGAAAAGACACGCGCTCAAGTACGCCGGTTACAGGTTCCAGCCACGCGCACGCACGACGACCAGGCGCGAACCCAAGCTCGCGCCTCCGCCCGAGGAGTTCGAGAGCCTTTGTCGCTTGGCAGACATGGCGTACCAGGAGATAATAAACGACGACCTAGCTCGTGAAAACGCAACGTCCCCATCCACGACCTCCACATCGGTGTCTGCATCTCCTACGTCGCCCCCTACCACCCAGATCGACATGACCGAGCTACCGTTCTTAGAGTGTTATGGGGGACAGATAGTACAGCCTACGTTCTCGTCCTTCGCTGCGGCGGCCCATCATTCGGTGCGGAGCGCCCAGCTCCCGTACATGGCTGCTGCTATCGACGCAATCCGGAACACTACCATGTCCCGCGGCGTAAGTCACTTCGCACTACGACCCTCGCGTGCTCTAATTTTCTTATGTCGTTTTTTCTTCTTTGCAGACGTGTTGCCTTTCATCACCCAGCATTCAAGTTGCCTCGAACCACCTTGTCGGAGCAGCGGCGCACCCACTTTGCACCTTTTCGTCGCAGGGGATGTCGCAGGGTTCCTGTCCCGCCACTACTCCAGGCGCACAGTACTATCGATCCCTTCGCAATCTTCAACAGCGGTGCTCGACTTCCCCACGGGGTTCCCCGGGCACCCTTTCCGGCATCTCTGGCACAAAATTCGCTGGGTAACGCTTAAAGTTCTTTACCCGTTCTCGTGGCGACGCCTTTGGAATTACATGGCGGAGAGACTGCTGGTAATGCCCCCCCCCCCTCCGCAAATGTGTTTGATATCTAAAGCAAGTTAGTTAAACTACCCCATTATAACATGATCAATGTCTCGCTCCCCTGTCTCTACTACAGTCCCGACTGTTGTGTATGGTATCGAACCTCTGTCCTCACTACTCCCTCGCAGACCACCGAGTAGACTCGGACATACTTGTAGTATACAAGTGATATTTATGTATGTGATTTTAGTGAATACATAATGGTCAAAACGCCATCATGCCAATGCATTCTGCACGGGGCGGCGTGCGTTTGTGATGCCACTCAAACTATTCCTCACGGGCTGTACACTGTCAAGAATCAAGGCGCAGCAACCTCATTACCACAACCACGCCCCTTCATCCTGGCGCACCTTGCGCCGCGAATCGAAAAAGCCACTCCGGAAACGAGATGGGAAGGTGTAATAACGCACAGTACATATCGGTTCAGAGCAGATGGTGTAGAAGGCCTCGATTAGCCTCAATCCAAGCCAGCCTGGCCTAGATTGAACTCGGAGATTGTTGAACCGCCGGCGGCCCGAAATTTGAAATCGGACAGAAGTCATATATGTGATTATGTCATCGCCATCCGCAACGTGGTTCTCGACGCATGTTGGGATGATTACTTCAAAACGCAGGGCACCTACGATAGATGACCTTTTACGAAGACAAGAAGAACCACAAAAGAAGTATAGGCCATCTCCCACTTTCCAGGAACATGACGACGAGGGCAGTCTGGATGAAGATCAAGGTTCCAGTGAGGAGTCGTCGCAAAGTAATGAACCAGACGGTGGCCAGTCGGAAAGTGAAGGAGAGGATAGCACAGACTCCGAATCCGGCCAAGGCTCGGACCCTCCTGTAGCTCCTGGTCGCCTCAGTCGTTCCTTTGATGAGCCCCGATCTTCTCGGCTCTCGTGTATCTATCAAGCCCAAACTAGCCAGTCAACGCCTCCAAGTGGTATCCTCCGAAGCTGGCTCGTCGAAAAACGCGACATTTTTATCGCTTGATATATCTCCTCCGCTACTCTCTGCGCTGTCCAAAATGGCCATTCATACTCCAACTGAGATTCAGCGGGCTTGTATCCCACCTCTTCTTTTAGGTTCAAATACTCAGCGCTATTGTCCCTTGCTATTACTGACAGTGGTTCTCTGGAAGGTAGGGACTGCATAGGAAATGCAAAGACAGGTTCCGGAAAGACGATCGCGTTCGCATTGCCCATCCTGCAGAAGCTCTCTGTTGATCCTTACGGTATTTTTGCGCTTGTGCTCACACCTACGAGGTATTATCTCTTCCCCCCTTTCTTGAACCGACTTTTTCGATGGTCATAGGGAGCTCGCGTTCCAGATATCGGAACAATTTGTGGTGCTTGGTTCGCCGCTCAATATTCGAACCGCCGTGGTTGTCGGCGGAATGGATATGATGACACAAGCCATCGAACTCAACAATCGGCCGCACGTGGTAGTGGCCACGCCAGGCCGGATTGTAGATCATTTGCGCAGTAGCAGCGCAGAGTGGGACTTATCAAGGGTCAAATTCTTGGTACGTGCATATACCCCGGCGCCGTCTAGTTTTAATAGATTTTCAGGTACTTGACGAAGCGGACAGACTTCTCGCCCCAAGTTTCGCGGAAGACCTAGCTCATTTATTTGGTGTTTTACCGAAGGATCGCCAAACGGCGCTATTCACGGCAACGTGGACACCATCAATAGACTCAATAGCCGACGCGACACCGAGACCCGGAAAGCAGAAACCATTTATTCACAAGATTACAACAGCGTACGTCGTGAAGTCAGTCTTGGCTGTCCTCAAAGCTCAGTAAATATTCAAGAGTTGAAACAGTGGAGACGCTAAAACAATATTACATTCTGATTCCTTCTCACGTCAGAGAAAGCTATCTCTATTACCTCCTCTGCAATCCTCCAGAGCCGATAGTGCACCTTCGGCGGTCAGCGCCTGATCCTGTCAGACGTTCTCACACTACTAGTCGCAAGTCTGCAAAGACCGTTGAAGAGTTCCTCCAGCCCCCGTCGACAATCATATTCTGCGCAAAGGCCCGCACGGCGGCATATCTTACCACTTTGTTACAAACACTTGCCATACGGAGCACCGCACTGCATTCGCGCATCACGCAGCGCGAGCGGCTGACGTCGCTCTCGTTATTCCGTTCTTCGGTAATTCCTGTTCTCGTGTCCACGGACGTAGGCGCGCGGGGCTTGGACATCGCTGATGTCGCGATGGTCGTCAACTGGGATTTGCCAAATGAACCAGAGGAATATACTCACCGGGTAGGGCGAACCGCGCGGGCGGGACGTGTTGGTATGGCAGTCAGCTTTGTTTCGGAAAACGATGAGAGCCGGGTTCTGAAGATCGAGGAGCGTATAGGTGAGTATCCACACCCGGTGTCCGAACTTTGTGTCCCAACATTGATGTCGGCAGCAACGCGGCTGGTGGAGATGGAACTCCCCGAAGACAAGGTGCTCGAGAGGCTCAATAAGGTCTCCACGGCGAAGAGGGAGGCTTATATGGTTAGTGAGCTACGGAATTATGAACTGGAACGGATTTGACTTGGCCGTATAGGAGCTACACGACACGAAGTTTGGGCAGAGGGAGCGGATTAACAAAACAAAGGCAAGCTAAGAGACGGAGCGCTGGTGGTTCCGGGTAGCATATGAGAAAGGAGTCTCGTTCCGAAAGTGCTAGAAATAAAGCCAAGCCTGGCTGTGATTACTTTCCCCCCCTTACTTGGCTCAACAACGGCGATACCGCCGGTGTTGGGGGGGTAGTTGCGCCGTACATCACGCGACCCCAGATGACTTCCGCAACTCAACACCCTAATTTTGTCTCTCGCAGTTTGCGTGCAAACTTCAGTGAGTATGAAGAAAAGGAAAGTCCACTGCCGTCCAGCATGAGTCCCACCATTGAGTCCGTGACCATTCCCCTGTGCCATTACCTCTGATGTTTGTGGTGGCATCGTTTTTCGTCCGGGAAATTCCGACCATATATGTATGCACGGATTAGGATATGATGCCACAGTACCGATATGCAGCATAGAATTGGATACCAAATACCGTTCCCCGATGGGCCTCCTTTTCGACTCCACCTGCCTATTTATTCCACCACCAGCTTAATCATTGTGTAATTCCCTCGTCCACTTCTTTCCTTGCCCCCCCCCGTCCTGCCTTCGTCCCCTAATTGCGTTAACTTAGTTGCTATTTATTCGATTTGTCTCCTAATTGAACGACATGGAAGCAAACGAATGGGACTCCATCTTGCAGTTCGTTTCCGACGGACTTGCTCAAGATTCTGCGCTTCCTGCTGATAAGCCCCCGTCCAGCGTCGTGCGACCCCCTCTGTCGAGATCGGTTTCAGCGACACAAATTCCTACGCCTCCTGTACGTGATCTTTTGCTGCGGCGTGGAAAGCCCTCCATTTCCTCGTCCCAGACTTCTGTCCACGGGTCCCCCCCAGAGGAGAGGGAACAAATGATGATCTCCGTTTCTACCTACTTTCTTTCCTGGCGCCGAATTCGACGTAGTACTACCGACGGACCTCATCATTCTGTCCTCGGATTCTGTCTTCTTCTACGTCCACGAGCACAAAATAGCCGCCGCGTCAACCAACGGCTTCAACTCGCTTCTCCCTCTCAAAGAACATAGCCACCCAGAAGACGCGGGAAACATTCTCCCTCTTCACCTCGACTCGATCGTCGTCAACATTTTGCTGCATACTATCTACAACATGTCTGTAGCGCACTACGCTCCCACCCCGGATGCGGTCATCTCGACCGTCGAATCCCTGGAGGAGTACGGCCTGTCGGTGAAGACGTACTTGGCGCCCGCCACGCCGCTATATACGCTCTTTCTCGGCACCGCCCCCCAGGCACCGATCGAGTTCTATGCTCTCGCGGGAAGTTACGACCTCCACCATCTTGCGATCCCGATTTCCAGCTTTCTGCTGTCGTACTCGCTCGCCTCGCTCACGGACGAGCTAGCCGTCAAAATGGGGCCGCTGTACCTCAAGCGGCTCTTTTACTTGCACTTGGGTCGCGTGGAGGCGCTCAAGCGCCTACTCCTCCCTCCTCCGCAGCCCCACGTGCCAACCTCCAACTGTGATTTTTCGGAGCAGAAGAAGCTGACGAGGGCCTGGGCACTCGCGTCTGCCTATCTTGCGTGGGACGTGAGACCGGGTGAGTCGCCGATGCACACTCACCGCAATGACACCTTCCATTGATGCAGCGCCGACTAGACCTGTCTACGCACGCCATCGAAGCAGCACTACGTCCGTTGGGCGACTACCTGGCTTGTGATTCGTGTAAACAGCTCCTACGCGAGCGGATCAACACCTTGGTCGCGCAGTGGTCAATAGTTAAAGTAAACCTACTATTACCCACAGTATCCCCATTTACTGACAATCATTCATTGACAGAGAACCGTATAGGCGCCCACCCTTTGACTCGACGAAAAGGAACGACACCAGGAAAAGCAGTATATTGTTCTTTGTATCCACCCTTTTAACGCCTCGTCGATGCTGTACTGATACACGGACTATGTACTGCGCCCTCTCGCATACATTCATTAGACCTTGGACATTCGCCTCCAATCATGTTTCGTCCTCTGTTTCTTTACTATATTATATACCGTTTCCGTTTCCGAACACACGAGCCATACTTCACGTTTTTTCTTACGGTTCCCTTCATTCTTCGCGTCACCTTAAATACACCATCAATCTCGTACCCTCCTTCCATACTGTTCTCATAGTTTTAGTAGCCAGCGCCCACACATACACGCGCCCTCCTGGCTCTCTGTATCAATTGCCGTCATTCCGTCTGTATGCGCCTTCTTCCCAGTATGTAGCACGTGTCTCTTATTTCCCCATGGCTTTTCCGAACTAGGCGTCGACTTTGTCGACGATGACCTTGCTTGTGAAGAACTGGTGTGTGGGAAAGAGTGATTTATTTGGGAGAGATAGGGCATTGGTCCATTTATGTTTTATCCATGTGTGCAGATGTCGATTTACGTTGTACGTTGTGTGTAGCTCCTATTCATCGTTCTTTCTTACTATGGAACATGATCTTGCCGAACAACAATCCCTAGTTACTCCTCTCCAAGTTGTACAGTGCTAGTTTTTTGTTCCAACTATTGGTTGTTTCGGAAAAGTGTTGGTGAACACGGAGAAAAGACTGGGATGGTACAGTAAGAGATTATTGTAGAGATGATGTTGTTATATATAATCGGTAAAAGCATAAGCAGGGTGTCTGGCTGTACCGGTACCATGTATGAAACGAGCCAAGGGGCTCACCTCTTCGTCACTGCCGCCCCACGCGTCGTCGTCATCGTCGTCTAGGCAGGGCGCGGGGGAGAGGGCGCGCATGTGAGCGGTGTGGAGCGCGTCGAGGTGGCGCATCCCCTCCGACTCCGAAGACAGCTTCTTCTTCATGCCCGACGAGACAGCCGACCTCCACCGCACAAAGCGCAGGTCGGACCACCCGCCGCCTGGGGAGTTGAGTGGCATGTGTGGAGGCATCACACTGACAGTTACGTCGAGCCGCGCATCGTATCTGTATGGAGCGTTCTTCGCGCTCACGCGAGGTGTCCGTGTTGGAACGGCAAACTTCGGATCGCAGTGGGCAAGACACAGTATGAAGAGCGGGGATGGCATTGTAAGCAGTGTGGAATTCACGGCCCGATATCCCCGAGAGAGTCAACACTGAGTCAACGTCGAGGTCATGTCATCGCCAGTGCCCGAGCCAGAAGATGTGATATGGAACTCGTCTCGTACAGCTCGTCAAATACACGATCTAGGTCGAGTAGAAAACGTCCCCACCTCGCCTCTCCACCTGCGTTCTTTTACCGCTAACGTGCGTTTCAGGATATCGGCCGCCTCCTCTCCCTTGCCAGCTCCTCTCTCGCTCTCCTCGCTCTCCCTCAAACCGACGCTCCAGACGCTGGTCTTCCGCAGGGAGACGAGCGCAGCGAACAATTCGTTGTCGAGGTCGGCAAATACTTTGAAACCCTCGACGTGCGCCCCCAGCTCCTGCCCTCTCCTTCTGACTTACAGCCGCCGCAGAGCATACAAATGGCCCTCCGCTCCTCACTCGCACACATCCGCGCCGCACGCATCTCCCCTGCCGTCCTCACCGCCCCGCCAGCAGGGTTTGTCCCACCCCCGCAGGGGGTCGGGCTCCCCTCACCGCCTGCTCCTGGAGGGCAGCAGCTCTCGTCGGATGCTGGCGGCGGCGGGGTGAAGGACCAGACGCGTGGTCTGCTCGAGGAGCGCGTTGAGCGTGACGCGTGGCACGGCGTACTAGATGCGCTCACTAGGCTGCGCGATGCACGCCGCGCCGAGGCAACAGAGATTGGGATGTCCGCCGCCGTTACGAGCGAGGTGGGTGGGGGCGAAGATGATGTTTTCATGGGCGCGCCGGGATGAATCAATCGCGATGTCCCCCTGGATGTTTTTGTCGATACCTTTCCATAACCTGGCAACTGGTTGGTTTGTTCACATGTGACTATAGTGTCTCTCGCAAAGCAGTCGAGTCCTCTCATAACAGATACAGTACCCCCTTTGGCAGGATGTCACCAAGAATCAAGTGTGATTCGCCGGCAACGCCCTAGCGCCTACCAGTCATGTGGATGACCTTTTGCTGCGGCGTCCGTGCGGCGGCGCTTGTGTTGGCAAGCTCAAGGGTTTAGGTCAAGGACCTTCTACTTCTTGTGTCTGATTAACCGTCCCTCCGAACGAAAATGGATCCCCCTATAACTGATATCAACCCCGACGACTTACTCTCTGTTGTCCAGCATGTATTTCTCCCCCCGAGGCTTCCTCAAAAAGCCCCAACGGACAAAGCTGAATGTGGCACAAATACAGCGTTATGCCACGTCCTTATACAAGCCGCTCGAGCTTTCTGCCAGTACCTCTCGCCCACTCAGCAATCGATATGGGCCCCAATGATAAAAATGATGGAAACCATCTACCAGACTGCGAGGGCGCCCCTAGTAGAGGCAGAACTCAAAGGCGCCTTATCAGATCTTGCTGTCGGAGGTGGGTCGAATCCCCACGTGTGCTGTATCGTCGTTCACCTTCACTTTCAGATGTCTTCGTAATGCATGTTCGAGAGCAGAATGCCGCTGTCGTCGTTCGCGTGCTTATCGACCATATTCAATTCGAGATATTCGAAGTCACCCCGCCAAACGGCGTCGTCGTGTCTACCAACGGCAGGCTCATTTGCTCCTATCCCGGTCCTGCAGTCCAAGTCTCCCCCGACATCTTTTTCAACGAATGTTTTCTTCAGGAGCTTTCATCCTTTCTCATCCAAATGGACGTCGACGTTTTGGATTCTACTGCGACTACGGTCAAGGCGGGATCCACTGTTCGCGAAGTTCGCGAGAGCGCCGACCCAAGATACATATCTCAGCTATTGGTGGGAATTTTGAGAGGCTTCGGTCAACCGGCTACTGTATATTGCATCACGAAGCGGATAGGAGATGAAGTTCTTTGGAAAGGCGCTTACAAACCCTGGCGCAGATCACCGTTATGGCTGGTAATCAGGGTGGCCCTCCAAACCTCTCTAGACAACGACATGTACAAAACGTTTATGCTCTTTTTCCACGCGTACCTCCTCCAAGTTTCTATCACAAAGGGCTTTCCAAGCGAAACGCTTTACCTGATGAGGGTCAAGATGGCGCGACGTCTTTCGAAACTAGGTCCTTCTGTTTCGGATGATGTCTATCAAGCTGTGTACGGCGCCGCGAAGAAGACAGAGACGCTTCTTCAAAAACGGTGGTCAAGTTTTCAGAGGAGCCGATCAGCTTCTCTGGCGTGGCGCCCCGAGGAGCTGGACGTCGTCAGCGATTCTACACTCACGCTCGACAATTCACACCTATACCTCCTGAAGGCACTTTACTCGACGTCTCGCGGCTACACCTCGAAGCGATTTAACCCTTCTCATCGACCACGTCTGGCGAATACATCAAACTTTGTTCTTTTTTTGGGCGGCCGACTCGCAGCCGCTGTCGCAGAGGACAATCGCGCTGCTCTCGCGGACTTCGAATTGTCCGTTGAGAGATATCTGGATAGTTGGGTTGATGCGTTTCAGCACGATGACGACGCTCCGGATGTGATTGCGACTTGCATCGAGGAGTATTTCTCCGTCGCGAGGGCCATCTACGGTGCTGATCCCGAGGATAACTCGGTTATGATGTTAACAGTCATGGATCTTTGGATGGCGTTGGATACGTTGACCATCCGACAGTGCCCTCTCCAAGGACTTTATTCACCGGAAATTCCTAAAGACTTCCTTCATCCCCTACTCCTTCATCGCTCCGGCTCCCTACGACGTGCCATGCTCATTGAACAGTATATTTTACAGCGGCATGAGAAGGCCTCCTACACGACGTCCATCTTCTCGGACAATGTCACCGAATCGTCATTTGCCGTGCAGTATTTCCGTGCTTCTCAAAGGCTACAACAACTCTATATTGAAATCACCCAACGTGCTTCGGAAGAGCAAATTCAAAAGCTTTCTGAACTCCAATCTCTGAACCAACGGTGTCAATCTCTTAAGGACGCGGCCTCAGAGATGAGTCACACCTCCATACCGGACAAGAAAGGAAACCCGAACCATAAGAAGTCAAAGTGTCAAAAATGTCGCACAGAGAACTCAGCCAATAGCTTGAGGATCGATATCCATGAATGGCCACTCCCACAGGATCCAGGGAAAATACAGTCGGTAGTATTCGAGCTTTCTCCGCCACGTGCGTTTTCCACATGGCGCGAGGTAACCTATAAGATTCTCCGCGACATTGGGACGTCCAACGCCAAGCCCAACGCTTATGTCAAGGCTGACCAACCAAAGCTTTTTTTAGACACCTTCTCTGGTCTAAGGCCTTGGGCAGTGCGTTATTCATACCATCGCATCACGATCGCATCCACCACGAACTCTTTCCGCGACCAAAGTCATTACAAGGCGGTTCGAATTCCTGCTAATCAATCTCAGGTTTTACTCAACAATGGGCTATCCTATAAATTGTTTGACCGTAGGGCCAAATCCTGGGCAGGGCGGCCTTTTCTTGGATCTACCATCGCAAACTTCTGCGCCCCTCCTATCCCCATGTCGTCTCCGTACAACAAGATCCACTCATTTGTGTCAGGAACACATCATACCTCTAATGAGGTGATCGCTGCTCAGGCTGACTGCCCTCCGGAGTTGAGCCCTCACGAATATATCGCATTCTCTGGGCTACGCAGCGGGCCACGTTTGCAATGGCTAAACGTAGCAAGAGAACTGTCATCGCCCTCGCTTTCATTTCGCCGCGAGGGCGTACATACGTTAATCACTCAGGCGGCATGGCATCTTGGCCCATCGTCGGATGGTGTACGTGAGTGGCACACCGACCTCGACATTCCCAGCTTCGGATGGACCCTTCTACATGAACTTGAAAGCCTTCTCGGAAGAATAGAAGCCAACTGGCTAGAAGAGGTCACCGTCAGGACTATTGGTATGTTCACACCACCCTTCGTTACATCCCGCCGTTTACTCAACAATCTGTAGCTCTTCTAACCAGCCGGCTCCTATCTTCTGCTCACGACCCCGATATTCGTCAAAGTGCCTATGCGTTACTCCGGAGGGCACGGAGCGTAGCACATAGGTGGATTAGCGAGCTCGGGTCGAAATTGGAGACGACCGACGATGAAACTGCACGCGCTAACTTACGTCGACGACTGTGCATACTGGCGGCAACGTGTTTCTCCACCTACAATGTTTGCCTGGAACATCTACCAGGGATACTTTCTAGCGACAACGATATCGCCATAGCTGTGCATTGCGCAGTGATTGTGCATGACAACACACCATCGATTCTTGAAGACGATGACTCTCGTTATCTCACTCGGCTTCTCAATCGTCATCGTCGCCTACTCCATTTTCTCGAACCATCTCTCCGATATTCCGTACAGTCTAACCCATCAGGTTTCGATCACGGCCTCGCAAATTTATGGCCGGGGTTCCGCCGGCAGACCTCTTCGAATTGGCGTGTACTCCCCATTCCTAACTCACGGTGGATCTCCTGTATCGTAGAGGGTAGACAGGAGGTGCATTATAACCTATTGACCGGGCAGTTACTCATCGGTGGGAACCCGTTTGGAAGACTGCCGCAAAAGATCATCGACCATCCAACCTACGCAAGTGTCCTAGGAACCGTGAGTGTTATCATTATTCTTATATACGCTTATTCACACATGTTCATGTGCTCTTTTCAGCGGGTTCTTGATGTAGTTCCTGCTGACATCCCTTCAATGGAATTTATGACGAGATCAAGTGTGTTCGGGTATCAGGTAGGTTAGGTCATCGTCGATGTTTGGCAGCGGCTAATGCACGCTTAAGATACTGTTTTCGCTGAGCGATGGAGATCTAACTCTGCAGGCTCGTCAACCAGGGAATTCTCAACTCTTACAGTTTGTTCCACGCGCGGCATTCGTTGGTGACTTCCCGAAGGCTTTCGTGGATGACTATGTACACTGGCTTGACCTCAGCACCGGAGAAATCGAATTCCGCCCTGTTGAGTCTCCTTGGACTCCAGATCCATCCAACTGGCGATTCACTATCCGTGCAGATGATACCCGGTCCACGTTCCACAAGTTTTCTGGAGATAGCGCTGCCCCCGTACATCTGATCGATATTCGTTCAGCTACCTTCCAAACGATATCTCGTGTTCTTTCTGCGCTGGAATCTCCGGAGCATATTGTCGTTACGCACACAAACCAGGCACTAGAAGCCTCCCTCAATCGATTGCGTCTCGTATTCTTCATCAATCACAACTCAGAACTGGAGTGCCGAAGCATTCCCGGCTACGTCATCGATGAATCTCAGTCTTGCGGCACCATGTTCGGACTCAAAAATCAACTCGTTTTGCGCCCGAGCAACAGCTCTTCGGAGATGCCACGACGAGTCATTATTCCACAAGGAAATATCGAGTTTGGACTGGAAGGTGACTTTTCCCGTGTTTCCATAAAGACGGGAACGGCGCGGCACGTCCACTGGCACGAGTATACCATCGACACCGATCTGGGACGCCTCACTGGAAATGTGAGCCTTCGTAGCAAGCTGTACCAATGTTATTTGCACGCGCTCACGAGCCATTGCCTCCCCGATCCGTTACTCGGACACACTGGGACCGAGGAATCTCTTAACATGTTGCAAAGCGCCGCTTTCCTATCGTTTCAAAGACTAGACGAGGGCGAGGACGCAAAGCTCCTGGAAGCGATAGGCAATTTGACGCCTAGCAGAGTGTATCATCCGCCACACCTAAGGTCAATGGTTACGGTGGAGTGGGAAAGCCTTCCTGTTCTCTCACAGCACCACGACTTTCACCCGGCTGTGCTTTCGATTCTCGATCACGCACGTGCAATAGAAGCGCTTTATGACAAACCCGTCGTCTTCAAGATTCCTCATCGGAATGCGTCGTTGCTGACTCGAGCAGCCTCTCGTAACAATGTGTATTATCCACATGACTTGCAAAACTTGAGGCATTCGTATGCTCCAATTTCAGAGGACGTCGTGCACAAGTCAAGGGACATAGCCGATGGGCAAGGCGCTGAGCATGCTGCTTACCAGATGTCATGGTCTGTTTGGAACGATCGGCCCTGCCTTTCTCACAAATCACTCAAGCTGTGGGATACAATGCAATCATGGAAATCAATTGGCCCAGCCGGAAATGGGGTTTCCCTGCGATATAGTTCATACTGGCTTACTTTCAATGCCGCGAAGGATTGGCTCAAAATATACGACATTTGTCAGGAAGCGTTATACTGCGATCCTCGAGACTCCAGGATCAAATTAGCATTCAGCCTACCCGCAGCCAGCTTCAGCGGGACTAATCACGCGGATATCCTTCCACTCATTCTAATTTTTGCGACAGACACAAGATTCCGTGATCTGACACGCCCTTCAGAGCTTCACTACGTACTTTCAGACGGCACATATCCGGACCGTGCCCGATTGGTAAAATTGATGTCTCAGTCTGCTCGTCCCCTAGAGCAAACCCCTGCGCAAACTATGGAGGTCCAAGCCAGAAAGAAGGCCGCTAAGAAAGAACGAAAGCAGATATATGACAAGTCCATTAGCGAGATAACGTCAGAGGCGTCGCGGTCAACAGTGGGACGGTGGCCCGAGATTTGGTGCGATCTTCCAGGCCAGTGGTTCAACGTATCAAAATGTAAAGAGAGCGTTGGGGCTTACCTGAAGTCGGTTGCTCGCAATATCCACCTCAGGGACCATACACTTCGTCTGCAGGCTATCTTAGACCATTACGAGACCAGTATTCCCCCTAATGCTCCCTACAAGTTTTCTCCCCAGTTCGGCGAAAGACTATCAATAGCGTCAACACCCTCACTTCGAGACTTACTGATGTATCGGACCACCTCACCACAGCTGCCGACTAGCGAACGGCCATCGTCCGGCCCCATCATGCCTTCCGCTGTGACGTTAGCAGCTGAAAGCGAGACACCATCAACCGGGGAGGACGGAATCAGTTCTCTTATCCAGGAGCTCCGACACTCTCGGGAGTCGTTACTTCAGCTCTATGGAGAAGACTTGAACAAGAGTTACAGCGACTTGCTCGGAAAGGAGGCCCCGATCCTTGTTCAGCGTGGCGTTCCTCCGCAGGAGGCTTTACGCTCCTATCGTGACTCGTGTTCTGAAAAGAAAGACGCAATATTTTCTGAGATTTCAGAGGCCCTTGCACCGTCCCAGGGAACGGAATGCGTCCTTCATATCTCAGGTCTATTTCCCCGAATAACGCCGCGATCGATTCTACGGGAACTGTCGAGGGATCGCGTCCACACGCTGACTGACCAGTGGAAACGCGCCATCGTCTGCTATGCTTTAGCTTTCATCAAATATCAACAATCTCAGCGTCTGCTCGAGCTTTCGTCAAGACGCCGGGACGAGGAACTTCTCCGGGAAGCGGAAACGGTTTGCGAGGAAGTAGTCGCCGCTTGTTCTCCTGACTGGCTCCTCATACAAGTTAGCTCATTTCCCTGTGCCGTTTACGAACACTAACAGACGGTGTTAGATCGACGCGAACTTTTTGGCGCGTCCGCTGCAACTGGCAATTGCACGTGAGATGATATCTCCTTCATGTAAGCGAAGTGCATCGCTTCAGCTCAACATGGGAGAGGGAAAGTCGTCGGTTATCGTACCTCTCGTCGCCGCAACCCTAGCGGATGGTTCCAACCTTGCGAGAATCGTGACGCTCAAGCCATTATCCAATCAAATGTACCAACTACTCCTCAGTAGGCTTTCTGATCTCACCGATCGACGCATTTTCTACATTCCATTCTCCCGAAATCTGCTAATGAGCGCATCTGCGGTCAAAAGCATCTGTGCCCTCTACAAAAAGTGCGCTGCAGTGGGCGGTGTCCTCGTCACCCAACCCGAATATTTACTCTCGCAAAAATTGATGTGTATCGATACACTCTTGGCGTCCCGCGACGACCACAACAGACGCTCCGTTGCTAGTGAACTCAAGTCTCTACACGATTGGCTAGCTAAAGCATCGCGCGACGTACTCGACGAGAGCGATGAGATACTCACGTCCGGTATCAATTGGTCTACACCGAAGGGAAGCAAATGCCTGTCCAAGATCATCCAAATCGTTGGTCCACGACCCAACAGGTGTTCAGTCGATTACATGCACGTGCCACGCAATTGCACGCCAGGTTTCCGAAGATGTTCGAACTCGATCAGACCCAGAAAGGATTTCCCATGATGCGGATCCTCGATCAAGAGGTCTCTCAGCAGATATCTTCACTCATTACCGACGACGCTCTCGGAGGTGCTTTATCTACACTTTCATTAGCAGTTCTCTCAGCCCTCAATTCGGGAGGCCATTCGCCGCTTCATAATACAGAAAGAGGTCTCCGTCGATGATCACCAGTTGATCCGATCACACTGTGCCGGAACGACGTTATGGAACGGAATTCTTTTACTCCGTGGGCTCCTGGTCGATGGCGAAGGTATCCTCGGCTACGTGCTGAGGGAACGCCGGTGGCGAGTGGACTATGGACTCGATCCCAGTAGGACGTTACTGGCTGTGCCATATCGTGCGAAGGTGAGTCCCCCGGTACTCTATCCAATCAACGAACGTAGCTCAAGGCAAACATAGGACGTGCCAAGTTTGAGAGCAGAGTTTGGTCACCCGGACGTAGCCATTGCATTAACTTGTCTCAGCTATTATTATGGCGGTTTAACGAAGCAACAAGTACTCCAGTGCTTCGACTTGCTCACCAAGCTGGACAATCCCGACATGGAATACGACCAGTGGATCGTATTTGGGGAGGACGTTCCCGCTTCACTGCGACAGGTCAATGGCATAAATACGAACGACGACACCCAAGTCGACGGATACCTTGTTCCGCTATTCTCGAGGAATACAAAAGTTATAGATTTCTACCTATCCCAAGTGGTCTTCCCCCGAGCGGCCAAGGAATTCCCATATAAACTTTCCACGTCAGGCTGGGATCTGGTAGAGAACAAGTCGAACGTGACTACGGGCTTCAGCGGCACGAACGACAATCGCTATCTCTTGCCGACGTCGATAACTCAGGAGGATCCCGTCTCCCAGCTCAGCACCAATGCGCTCGTCTTGCGATACCTTCTCCAGTCAGAGAACAATTACTACGAGTGTACTGAAGGTATCAACGGCGAACGTGAATCCGCGGAGGCATTCTTGCGGCGACTAATCAGACACGATCCGGAGATTCGAGTATTATTGGACGTCGGAGCACAAATGCTAGAGCTACAGAATGAGGAGTTGGCGCGATACTGGCTCTCCCTTACACCCCATATCTCGGCGGCCATCTTCTTCAATGAATCGGACCACCTCACCGTGCTCACCCAGGATGGGACCATAGAACCGTTCATCTCTTCTCCTTTCAATCGGCAGCTCGACAAGTGCATCATATACCTTGATGACGCACATACGCGTGGGACGGATTTGAAGCTCCCTCGAGGGACTCGTGCAGCAGTCACGCTCGGGCCGAAGGTCACCAAAGATAGGCTTCTACAAGGTACGTCGTTGAACAAATGAGAAAAATATAGGCTAAGCGGATCATGATGTAGGGTGTATGCGGATGCGCCAACTGGGAAAGGGGCAATCGGTGATGTTCTTTGCACCAGGTGAAGTCGACCGTCGCATTCGTCGCCTTATTCCGAGAGGCAATGAGCCCGAGAATGGCGTACAGGTGATCGACATCCTCCGTTGGGCCATGCACGAGACTTGTCGAGATATTTCTCACCATCTCCCGCACTGGGCGCAGCAAGGAGTCGATCATCACCGACGATTTTCAGCGTACAAGCAGTACAGTTCAACTGAAGACCTGGGAGTTTTGAAGAAATCCTGGTTACAGCCCGAATCAAAAACTCTGGAAGAAATGTACGAACCGGTTTCGGGGGCACAAGGCGCCGTGTTGAGCCCCGAAATAAACGGCATTCCATCTTTATGGAAACGACTGGAACGGCTTGGAGTAACTCGGTTGGTTGACGTACGGATGGCGGAAGAGCAGGAGCGGGAAGTGGACCACGAGGTTGAGCGGGAACGTCATCGGGAGCTCCCTCCAAAGGTTCACCCCGCGAAGCATATCGTCTGCGACGAGATCCGCGACTTCGTTAGTACCGGAATACTTGCCGAGCCTTTGAGGAACATCATCCCACTGTTCGCCCCAACTGGGATCGACGAGGCTCTGAATTCGATGAAGAGATGGTCGCCGGCTCCACTTGCGACGACAGACTTTGCTGTCACCACCACGAACTCCAGTATCACGCGCTTGACAGACTACCTCCGCCCCGTCAATTGGATTTTGTCAAGCGGATCTGGGAAGGACGGCATTGCGATCGTCATTAGCCCATATGAGGCGAACGAGCTACTCCCGATCATACGCAAGAGTGGAAAGGTCCAACTTCGTATTTACTCACCACGGGTGACTTCCTACATGCGGTCTTTTTCAGACCTCACGTTCTATTCCATCCCAGAGTCTCCGGCAGAGGAATGGACAGCTGCCGTACACCTCCGAACCGAGCTGAATCTGTTCGCAGGCCAACTCTACTTCGACAATGAAGAGGAGTACTGGCGGTTGTGCGTGTTACTTGCGTTACACATGGCGCATCCAGGTGCAGAGGGTATGGAGGTCGACGGATTTGTGCCTCCGGCGTACCGTACCGACCAGAGCTCGCCGCTTATTACCAGCGCGATAGCTACGCTGAAGAGGTTGACGGGGTTGCGAACGAAGGGAATGGCTTTCGGTGGGACGGATCTCGGACGGGTCTTAGACGCTCGTCCCTTGATCAATGAGTTTGCATCGTGGGTTAGGGAAGAATGAGAATGAGGTTTGTCGCAAATACAAGTTAGCTTGGCTTCGTCACGAAGATGCTACTACAGTAGTATATAATATGTACGCAGTGTAACGAGACGCAAAGTTGCGTTGGCTCGTGACCACCTGTATATCGATATACAGGAACTCTCAAAGGCCTCACAACCAGAGGGTATCCGCCTCGGATAAGTGTGCCTGGGTTCAGAAGTTGCCGATGAGCGAGGCAGCATGATAGCAAGGGCGAATATCACGATTATTGTACTTCAAGATTGTGAATTAAACCCAGCTGTACCGGTCTGTATCGTATTTAGAATGTGGATGTTGGGAAGAGGAGTGGAAGAATGATGTGACTCGGACTCGGAGGCGGCGTAATATGCACCACCGGGAACTTGACCGGGTGTCCGGTGGAGAGGGGCAGTATTCTCGGCGTTCCAGGACATCAGCGCTCCACCGCTCTTCACTAAACTGACGCGCCAGACGCCAGGCCCACAGGTCGACGAGCGCGGCGAACAATTTGTTGTCGAGGTTGCAAATATTTGAAACCTTTGACATACGTCCCCCCTCCCTCTCCCTCTGACTCCGCAGAGCATACAAATGGCCCTCCGCTCACTCGCACACATCCGTGCCGCACGTATCTCCCCCGCCGTCCTCACCGCCCCGCCAGCAGGGTTCGTCCCGCCCCCGCAGGGTGTCGGGCTCCCCTCACAGCCCGTGCCTGGAGGGTAGCAGCTCTCATCGGACGCTAGCGGCGACGTGAAGGGGCAAACGCGTGGTCTGCTCGAGGAGCGCGTTGAGCGCCACGTGTGGTACGGCGTACTAGATGCGCTCACTAGACTGCACGATGCACGTCGCGCCGAGGCAACAGAGCGTGGGATGTCCGCTACCGTTACGAGCGAGGTGGGTGGGACGAAGACGACGTTTTCATGGGCGCCGGGGTGGACCAATCTCGATGTCCCCCTGGATGTTTTTGTCGATACGTTCCCAGACCTGGCAACTCTTGTTGGTTTGTTCACATGTAACTACAGTGTCTCTCACAATACAGTCGGGTCCTCTCATAACAGATACAGTACCCCCTTTGGCAGGACGACACCAAGAACCAAGTGTAATTCACCGGCAACGCCCTAGCGCCTACCGGTCATGTGGATGACCTTGTGCTGGCAAGCTCAAAGGGTCAAGGTCCTACTTCTCGTGTCGATTTGGCCGTCTCTCCGAACAAAATGGATCCCCCTATAACTGATATTAACCTTGACGACTTACTCTCTGTTGTCCAGCATGTATTTCTTCCCCCGAGGCTTCCTCAAAATGCCCTGACGGAAAGAGCTGAATGCGACATAAATGCGGCGTTATGCCACGTTCTTATACAAACTGCTCGAGCTTTCTGCCAGTACCTCTCGCCCACTCAGCAATCGATATGGGCCCCGATGATAAAAATGATGGAGGCCATCTACCGGACTGCGAGGGCGCCTCTAGTAAAAGCGGGACTCGAAGGCGCCTTATCAGATCTTGCTGTCGGAGGTGGGTCGAATTCCCGCCCGTGTGTTGTATCGTCGTTCACCTTCACTTTCAGATGTCTTCGTAATGCATGTTCGAGAGCAGAATGCCGCAGTCGTCGTTCGCGTGGCTATCGATCATGTTCAATTCGAGATATTCGAAGTCACCCCGCCAAACGGCGTCGTCGTGTCGACCAATGGCAGACTCCTTTGTTCCTATCCTGGTCCCGCAATCCAGGTCTCCCCCGAGATCTTTTTCAACGGATGTTTTCTTCGGGAGCTTTCCTCCTTTCTCATCCAAATGGACGTCGACGTTTTGGATTCTACTGTGACCACCTTCAAGGCGGGATCCACTGTACGCGAAGTTCGCGAGAGCGCCGACCCAAGATACATATCTAAGCTATTATCGGGAATTTTAAGAGGCTTCGGTCAACCGGCCACTGTAGATCGTATAACGAAATGGATAGGAGATGAAGTTCTTTGGAAAGACGCTTACAAACCCTGGCGCAGATCACCGTTATGGCTGGTAATCAGGGTGGCCCTCCAAACCTCTCTGGACAGCGACATGTACAAAACGTTTATGCTCTTTTTCCACGCGTACCTCCTCCAAATTTCTATCACAAAGGGCCTTCCAAGCGAAACACTCCACTTGATGAGGGTCAAGATGGCGCGACGTCTTTCAAAGCTGGGCGCCTCTGTTTTGGACGATGTCTATCAAGCTGTGTACGGCACCGCGACGAAGGCAGAGACGCTTCTTCAAAAACGGTGGTCAAGTTTTCAGAGGAGCCGATCAGCTTCTCTGGCGTGGCGCCCCGAGGAGCTGGACGTCGTCAGCGATTCCGCACTCGTACTCGACAATTCACGCCCATACCTCATGAAGGCACTGCATTCGACGTTTCGCGGCTACTCGCCGAAGCGATTTAGCCCTTCTCATCGAACACGTCTCGCAAATACACCAAACTTTGTTCTTTTTTTGTGCGGCCGACTCGCGGCCACTGTCGCAGAGGACAATCGCGCTGCTCTCGCGGACTTCGAATTGTCCGTTGAGAGATATCTGGATAGTTGGGTTGATGCGTTTCAGCACGATGACGACGCTCCGGATGTGATTGCGACTTGCATCGAGGAGTATTTCTCCGTCGCGAGGGTCATCTACGGTGCCGATCCCGAGGATAACTCAGTCATGATTTTAACAGTCATGGATCTTTGGATGGCGTTGGATACTTTGACCCTTGCTTTGACCAACCGACGGTGCCCTCTCCTAGGATTTTATTCACCGGAAATTCCTAAAGATTTCCTCCATCCCCTACTCCTTCATCGCTCCGGCTCCCTACGACGTGCCATGCTCATTGAACAGTATATTTTACAGCGGCATGAGAAGGCCTCCTACACGACGACCATCTTCTCGGACAATGTCACCGAATCGTCATTTGCCGTGCAGTATTTCCGTGCTTCCCAAAGGTTGCAACAACTCTATATTGAAATCACTCAACACGCTTCGGAAGAGCAGACTCAAAAGCTCTCTGAACTCAACTCTCTGAACAAGCGGTATCAATCACTTAAGGACGCGGCCTCAGAGATGAGTCACACCTCTGTGGCAGACGAAAAAGGAAACTTGAACCATCAGAGTTTAAATTGTCAAAAATGTCGCACAGAGAACTCGGCTAATAGGTTGTGGATCGATGTCTATGAATGGCCACTCCCACAGGATCCAGAGCAAGTACAATCGGTAGTATTCGAGCTTTCTCCGCCACGTGCGTTTTCCACATGGCGCGAGGTAACCTACAAGATTCTCCGCGACATTGGGACGCCCAACGCCAAGCCCAATGTCAATGCTGACCAACCGAAGCTTTTTTTAGACACCTTCTCTGGTCTAAGGCCTTGGACAATCCGTCACCCACACCACCGCATCACGATTGCATCCACCACGAAGTCGTTCCGCGACCAAAGTCATTACAAGGAGGTTCAGATTCCTGCTGACCGTTCGCAGGTTTTGCTCAATAATGGGCTATCCTTTAAATTGTTTGACCGTAAGGCCCAATCGTGGGCAGGCCAGCCTCTTCTTGGATCTACCATTGCAAACTTCTGTACCCCTCCCATCCCCGTGTCGTCTCCGTACAGCAAGATCCACTCATTTGTGTCTCGAACACATCATACTTCTAATGAGGTGATCGCTACTCAAGCTGACTGCCCTCCGGAGTTGAGCCCTCACGAGTATATTGCATTTTCTGGGTTGCGCAGCGGACCACGTTTGCAATGGCTAAACATAGCAAGAGAGCTGTCATCTCCTGCGCTTTCATTTCGCCGCGAGGAGGTACATACGCTAATCACTCAGGCGGCATGGGATCTTGGCCCATCGTCGGATGGTGTACGTGAGTGGCACACCGACCTTGACATTCCCAGCTTCGGATGGACTCTTCTACATGAACTGGAGGGTCTTCTCGGAAGAATAGAAGCCAACTGGTTAGAGGAGGTCACCGTCAGGACTATTGGTATGTTCACTCCACCTTTCATTACATCCCGCCGTTAGTCCAACAATTTGTAGCTCTTCTAACCAGCCGCCTCCTATCTTCTGCTCACGACCCCGATATTCGTCAAAGTGCCTATGCGTTACTCCGGAGGGCACGGAGCGTAGCGCATAGGTGGATTAGCGAACTTGGTTCGAAATTAGAGACGACTGACGACGAAACTGCACGCGCCAACATGCGTCGACGATTGAGCATACTGGCAGCGACGTGTTTCTCCACCTACGACGTTTGCCTGGAGCATGTCCCGGGGATACTTTCTAGCGACAACGATATCGCCATAGCTGTGCATTGCGCAGTGATTGTGCATGACAACACACCATCGATTCTTGAAGACGATGACTCTCGTTATCTCACTCGGCTTCTCAATCGACATCGTCGCCTACTTCATTTTCTCGAACCATCTCTCTGCAATGGCGTACAGTCTAACCCATCAGGCTTCGATCGCGGCCTCGCAAATTTATGGCCGGGGTTCCGCCGGCAGACCTCTTCGAATTGGCGTGTACTCCCCATTCCCAACTCACGGTGGATATCCTGTATAGCAAAGGGTAGACAGGAGGTGCATTATAATCTATTGACCGGGCAGTTACTCATCGGGGGGAACCCGTTTGGAAGACTGCCGCAAAAGATCATCGACCATCCAACCTACGCAAGTGTCCTAGGAACCGTGAGTGTTATCATTGTTCTAATCTACGCTTATTCACATGTATCCATGTGCTCTTTTCAGCGGGTTCTTGACGTAGTTCCTGCTGACATCCCTTCAATGGAATTTATGACGAGATCAAGCGTGGAGGAGTATCAGGTGGGTTATCGTTATCATCGATGTTTGGCAGCGGCTAATACAAGCTAAAGATATTGTTTTCGCTGCGCAATGGAGATCTGATTCTGCAGGCTCGGAAACCAGGAAATTCTCGACTCTTACAGTTTGTTCCACGCGTAGTATTCGCTGGTGACTTCCCGAGGGCTTTCGTGGATGACTGCGTACACTGGCTTGACCTCGGCACCGGAGAAATCGAATTCCGCCCTGTTGAGTCCCCTTGGACTCCAGATCTGTCCAATTGGCGACTCACCATCCGTGCAGATGATACCCGGTCCATGTTCCGCAAGTTTTCTGGAGATAGCGCTGCTCCCGTACATCTGATCGATATTCGTTCAGCTACCTTCCAAACGATATCCCGCGTTCTTTCTGCGCTGGAATCTCCGGAGCACATCATCGTTACGCATACAAACCAAGCACTAGAGGTCTCCCTCAGTCGGCTGCGCCTCGTATTCTTCATCAATCACAACTCAGAACTGGAGTGCCGAAGCATTCCTGGCTACGTCATCGATGAATCTCAGTCTTGCGGCACCATGTTTGGGCTCAAAAATCAACTTGTTTTGCGCCCGAGCAACAGCTCTTCGGAGATGCCACGACGGGTTATTATCCCACAGGGAAATATCGAGTTTGGACTGGAAGGTGACTTTGCCCATGTTTCCATAGAGACGGGAACGGCGCGGCACGTCCACTGGCACGAGTATACCATCGACACCGATCTGGGACGCCTCACTGGAAATGTGAGCCTGCGTAGCAAGCTGTACCAATGTTATTTGCACGCGCTCACGAGCCATTGCCTCCCCGATCCGTTACTCGGACACACCGGGACCGAAGAATCCCTTAACATGTTGCAAAGCGCAGCTTTTCTGTCGTTTCAAAGACTAGACAAGGACGACGCAAAACTCTTGGAAGCGATAAGCAAATTGACGCCTAGCAGAGTGTATTATCCGCCACACCTAAGGTCAATGGTTACGGTGGAGTGGAACAGCCTTCCTGTTCTCTCACAGCACCACGACTTTTACCCAGCTGTGCTTTCGATTCTTGATCACGCACGTGCGATAGAAATACTCTATGACAAACCTATCGTCTTCAAGATTCCTCATCGGGAAGCGTCGTTGCTGACTCGAGCAGCCTCTCGTAACAATGTGTATTATCCACGTGACTTGCAGGGCTTGAGGCATTCGCATGCTCCAAGTTCAGAGGACGTCGTGTACAGGTCAAGGGACATAGCCGATGGGCAAGGCGCTGAGCGTGCTGCCTACCAGATGTCATGGTCTGTTTGGAACGACCGGCCCTGCCTTTCTCACAAATCTCTTAAGCTGTGGGACACAATGCAATCATGGAAATCGATTGGCCCAGCCGGAAATGGGGTTTCCCTGCGATATAGTCGATACTGGCTTATTTTCGATGCCGCGACGGATTGGCTCAGGATATACGATGTCTGTCAGGAGGCGTTAAACTGTGATCCTCGAGACTCCAGGGTCAAATTGGCATTCAGCCTTTCCGCAGCCAGCTTCAGCGGGACCAGTTACGCGGACATCCTTCCATTCATTCTAATCTTTGCGACGGACACAAGATTCCGTGGTCTTACACGCCCTCCGGGTCCCCACTATTTACTTTCAGACGACACGTATCCGGACCGTGCGCGATTAGTAAAATTGATGTCTCAGTTTGCTCGTCCCCTAGAGCAAACCCCTGCGCAAACTATGGAGGTCCAAGCCAGAAAGAAGGCCGCTAAGAAAGAACGAAAGCAGATATATGACAAGTCCATTAGCGAGATAACGTCAGAGGCGTCGCGGTCAACAGTAGAACGGTGGCCCGAGATTTGGTGCGATCTTCCACGCCAGTGGTTTGACGTACCAAAATCCAAAGAAAGTGTTGACGCTTACCTGAAATCAATTTCTCGGAATATTGACTTCAGGAACTATATACATCGACTCCAAGCCATCTTAGACCATTACGAGACCAGTATTCCCCCTAATGCACCCTACAAGTTTTCTCCTCACTGGCAGTTCGGCGCGAGACTACCAAAAGTGTCAACACCCTCACTCCGAGACCTATTGAAGTCTCGGGCCAATTCCCCACAGCCGCCGATTGGCAAACGGCCTTCGTCCGGCGGCTCCATCATGCCTTCCGCTGTGACGTTAGCAGCTGAAAGCGAGACACCATCAACCGGGGAGGACGGAATCAGTTCTCTTATCCAGGAGCTCCGACACTCTCGGGAGTCGTTACTACAGCTCTATGGAGAAGACCTGAACAAGAGTTACAGCGACTTGCTCGGAAAGAAGGCCCCGATCCTTGTTCAGCGTGGCGTTCCTCCGCAGGAGGCTTTACGTTCTTATCGTGACTCATGTTCTGAAAAGAAAGACGCAATATTTTCTGAGATTTCAGAGGCCCTCGCGCCGTTCCAGGGAACGGAATGCGTCCTTCGTATTTCCGGTCTTTTTCCCCGAATAACGCCGCGATCGATTCTACGGGAACTGTCAAGGGATCGCGTCCACACTCTGACTGACCAGTGGAAACGCGCCATCGTCTGCTATGCAGTAGCTTTCATCAAATATCAACAATCTCAGCGTCTGCTCGAGCTTTCTTCGAGACGCCGGAACGAGGAACTCCTCCGGGAAGCGGAAACGGTTTGCGAGGAAGTAGTCGCCGCTTGTTCTCCTGACTGGCTCCTCATACAAGTTAGTTGATTTTCTCGTTTTTACGAACACTAACAAATAGCGTTATCAGATCGATACGAACTTTTTGGCGCGTCCGCTGCAACTGGCAATTGCACGTGAGATGATATCTCCTTCGTGCAAGCGGTCTGCATCGCTTCAGCTCAACATGGGAGAGGGAAAGTCGTCGGTTATCGTACCTCTCGTCGCCGCAACCCTAGCGGATGGTTCCAACCTTGCGAGAATCGTGACGCTCAAGCCATTATCCAATCAAATGTACCAACTACTCCTCAGTAGGCTTTCTGATCTCACCGATCGACGCATTTTCTACATTCCATTCTCCCGAAATCTGCCAATGAGCGCATCTGCGGTCAAAAGCATTTGCGACCTCTACAAAAAGTGTGCTTCAGAAGGCGGTGTCCTCGTCACCCAACCCGAATATCTACTCTCGCAGAAATTGATGTGTATCGATACTCTCTTGGCGTCCCGCGACGACCACAACAAACTCTCCGTTGCTAATGAACTCAAGTCTCTACACGATTGGCTAGCTAAAGCATCGCGCGACGTACTCGACGAGAGCGATGAGATACTTCACGTCCGGTATCAATTGGTCTACACCGAAGGGAAGCAAATGCCTGTCCAAGATCATCCAAATCGTTGGTCCACGACCCAACAGGTGTTCAGTCGATTACATGCACGTGCCACGCAATTGCACGCCAGGTTTCCGAAGATGTTCGAACTCGATCAGACCCAGAAAGGATTTCCCATGATGCGGATCCTCGATCAAGAGGTCTCTCAGCGGATATCTTCACTCATTACCGACGACGCTCTCGGAGGTGCTTTATCTACAATCTCATTAGCAGTTCTCTCACCCTCAATTCGAGAGGCCGTTCGCCGCTTCATAACACAGAAAGAGATCTCCGTTGACGACCACCAGTTGATACGATCACACTGTGCCGGCACGACGTTATGGAACGGAATTCTTTTACTCCGTGGGCTCCTGGTCGATGGCGAAGGCATCCTCGGCTACGTGCTGAGGGAACGCCGGTGGCGAGTGGACTATGGACTCGATCCCAGTAGGACGTTACTTGCTGTGCCATATCGTGCAAAGGTAAGTCCCCCGGTACGCTATCCAATCAGCGAACGTAACTTAAGGCAGACATAGGACGTGCCAAGTTTGAGAGCAGAGTTTGGTCACCCTGACGTAGCCATTGCACTGACTTGTCTCAGCTACTATTATGGTGGTTTAACGAAGCAACAAGTACTCCAGTGCTTCGACTTGCTCACCAAGCTGGACAATCCCGACATGGAATACGATCAGTGGGTCGAATTTGGGGAGGGCGGCGTTCCCGCTTCACTGCGACAGGTCAATGGCATAAATACGAACGACGACACCCAAGTCGACGGATACCTTGTCCCTCTATTCTCGAGGAATACAAAAGTCATAGACTTCTATCTGTCCCAAGTGGTCTTCCCCCGGGCGGCCAAGGAGTTCCCGTATAAACTTTCCACGTCAGCCTGGGATCTGGTTGAGAACAAGTCAAACGTGACTACGGGTTTCAGCGGCACAAACGATAATCGCTATCTCTTGCCGACGTCGATAACTCAGGAGGATCCCGTCTCCCAGCTCAGCACCAATGCGCTCGTCTTGCAGTACCTTCTCCAGTCAGAGAACAATTACTACGAGTGTACTGAAGGTATCAACGGCGAACGTGAATCCGCGGAGGCATTCTTACGGCGACTAATCAGACACGATCCCGAGATTCGAGTATTATTGGACGTCGGAGCACAAATGCTAGAGCTACAGAATGAAGAGTTGGCGCGATACTGGCTCTCCCTTACACCCCATATCTCGGCGGCCATCTTCTTTAATGAATCGGACCACCTCACGGTGCTCACCCAGGATGGAACCATAGAACCGTTCATCTCTTCTCCTTTCAATCGGCAGCTCGACAAGTGCATCATATACCTTGATGACGCACATACGCGTGGGACAGATTTGAAGCTCCCTCGAGGGACTCGCGCAGCAGTCACGCTCGGGCCGAAGGTCACCAAAGATAGGCTGCTACAAGGTACGTCGTTGAACAAATGAGAAAAATATAGGCTAAGCGGGTATAGGGTGTATGCGGATGCGCCAGCTGGGAAAGGGGCAATCGGTGATGTTCTTTGCGCCAGGCGAAGTCGACCGTCGCATTCGTCGCCTTATTCCGAGAGGCAATGGGTCTGAGAATGGCGTACAGGTGATTGACATCCTTCGTTGGGCCATGCACGAGACCTGTTGGGATATTTCTCACCATCTCCCGCACTGGGCGCAGCAAGGAGTCGACCATCACCGACGATTTTCAGCGTACAAGCAGTACAGTTCAACTGAAGACCTGGGAGTCTTGAGGAATTCCTGGTTACAGCCCGAATCGAAAACTCTGGAAGAAATGTACGAACCGGTTTCAGGGGGACAAGGCGCCGTGTTGAGTCCCGAAATAAACGGCATTCCATCTTTACGGGAACGACTGGAACAGCTTGGAGTCACTCGGTTGATTGACGTACGGATGGCGGAAGAACAGGAACGGGAAGTGGACCACGAAGTTGAGCGGGAACGCCATCTAGAGCTCCTTCCAAAGGTTCACCCCGCGGACCATACCGTCTGCGACGAGATCCGTGACTTCGTTAATACTGGAATACTTGCCGAGCCTTTGAGGAACATCATCCCATTGTTCGCCCCAACTGGGATCGACGAGGCTCTGAATTCGATGAAGAGATGGTCGCCGGCTCCACTTGCGACGACAGACTTTGCTGTCACCACCACGAACTCCAGTATCACGCGCTTGACAGACTACCTCCGCCCCGTCAATTGGATTTTGTCAAGCGGATCTGAGAAGGACGGCATTGCGATCGTCATTAGCCCATATGAGGCGAACGAGCTACTCCCGATCATACGCAAGAGTGGAAAGGTCCAACTTCGTATTTACTCACCACGGGTGACTTCCTACATGCGGTCTTTCTCAGACCTCACGTTCTATTCCATCCCAGAGTCTCCGGGATGGACAGTCGCACCACACCTCCGAACCGAGCTGAATCTGTTTGCAGGCCAACTCTACTTCGACAGTGAAGAGGAGTACTGGCGGTTGTGCGTGTTACTTGCGTTACACATGGCGCATCCAGGCGCAGAACGTATCGAAGTCGACGGATTTGTGCCTCCGGCGTACCGTACCGACCAGAGCTCGCCACTTACTACCAGCGTGATAGCTACGCTGAAGAGATTGACGGGGTTGCGAACGAAGGGAATGGGTTTCGGTGGGACGGATCTTGGACGGGTCTTAGATGCTCGTCCCTTGAGCAGCGAGTTTGCGTCGTGGGTTAGGGAAGAATGAGGTGTCGCAAATTCAAGTTGGTTGGGCTTCGTCACGAACATGACCCTGTATTTAGTATTGGGTAGTGTAACGAGTCGCAAAGTTGCAATAGAAAAGGAAGTGGATGAGGGAGCACCACTGGAAATAATTAATCGTTCTTGGTGAAAAGGCCGTGAGAACAACCAATTTCTCACAGATTTTCCCGAGTTTTTTCTAATCACCATTTTTCTGCGACACGTGCTACTTCCCTCATCGTACCCCGCCCCCGCGTTAACATCGTCGTCATAGTCAAGAAAAGAATCCGAGGTATTCGCGTTCCTATTGGAGGGTGCCATATAACTGGAATGTACAGTAGGCCGCCACCTAATATGGTCCTTATCTTTATATTTCACACCCAGCACTAGCTGTGCAAGTCTTGGACCATCTTCTCGGGAGTGACCTCCAACTAAGTGCATAGGGTCTGGCCCAAGACATTCCCCGCGTTGGTTTTGGTACCATGGTCGAGGAGCACCCTGTGTGGTCTTACCCATAGTACCTGCCAAGTGTAACAGGGGTGTGTGTGGTCCCGGTCCTGTGCGTTCACGTTCGCCTCGCGCTCTAGTAATAGCTGCGCAAGAATGGGAGAAGATCTTCTTGGGAGTAATCTCGGAGTCGTACATTACTGGATGCAATGGGGGTCTTGTTCACCACGTAGGCTTTCTTTCTTTGCTGTGGTCGATAACCGACAAGTGATAGTGCCATCTTGAGCGTCCGACGGTAAACCTGCGGACGCAATGGGGCTACCGTTGTCCTTGTCTTGTGCGTTCTGCAATGGCGCCATGCTCTAATAATAATTTGCGCAACGCAAGTTCCAAAAAACTCGTCTTCCTTCAAAATTACCAGAAGATGGCGACGAAGCTCGGCCATAATCTTACCGAGAATCGCCGTGGTATCTTTCTTTCCTTTTACGCACCGATCGTCGACCTCGATCGGGGCCCCCGAATTTTCCTTCGGAATACAACACCATAAGACGACCCTACGTGCTCTCGCGTCGTCATGTCGTCTTTTCCTTCACTTTACTCTACTCACATTCCGATTACCGTAAATACCAAATTCCGTCTGGTTTGAATAAGTGCTTCCGACCGACTATCCTCGAGCATCCACTACATTCCTGTCGGCTCCCATATTGATAACCGGTTTCTTGTCATCTTCCTGCCCTCATTTCATATGGGGCGATCTCTGCCCCCGTTTCCGAGACTATGTCCGAGCGAAGGCGATCGGGCCGTCGGCCGGCTATCCTGTCAGTCACCCGTCTCCGATAGGGCTGGACGGTAATCAGGCAGAACGGAGCACGTTTCCTGCGAATCTGTCAGGGGCTTACCGCGCCCCGATACCATCCGATTCACTTAGAGTATACCAGTCTTTGACCACAGGAGTGGCCGTGCGGGCAACACGCGACCGGCTATAGGCCGCATCTCAGCCACAGGCACCGCGGCAGGCACACCCTAATGACTGGTGCTAAGGGGGGACAGACGAGTGGGGAGGGAGGGGGTACTTCTCCTCGGCAATGCCAGCTAGATCCAAGACCAGTGGCAGCATTGTCGGTGCAAGCTTCTTTCGACTCTATGCTCCCCACGGGGTGACGTGGGACCTTCGCCGGCATCATCGAGCGTACGGCATAGTTTATCATTATCGTTTCCTTTGATCGTGCAAGCTCGATGATGCCACACCATCGATTGTTATCTCCGGCGCTCTCGCACTTAATGACATCTCCTTGTGGTCTCCTTCCACTGACATTCCGTCGGTTCTCGCGGAGAGCGTCTCGGTCACCAGTTTCCTGTCATCCTTCAGGTAATACATTCCTTCTGTCCACTTTGATCGTGAAGGGAGACATGGAGAGACGTCAAAAGATCGAGAGCGGCGCGGATGCCTACCTCTGGACGACTGGAGACACAGACTATGCGTCACCAGTCGTCCAGAGGCAGATATACTATTTGCAGATCCGGAAGGTAGAGGTTAACAAGATCTTCCACAAGTCTGAGAGCGAGCGTGCTTTCCCTTGAAACACCACGAGGGTACCTTCGAAAGTAATACAGGCTTGTATCTCAGTAACGAGTGGGTCCGTACCAGGGATATTCCGCCCTATCCTCTTTGAAATATCAACGAGGGGCTGGACAACAGCACGAGTTGAAGGTGCGACACGAGGACCGAGCTTCCCAGGCCATGTCGTGCATGAACGCGTGAATATATCCATCGGCTTGTGTACGGAACACATCAACGCCATCGTCCCCTGCTCGATATGGACGATAGACGCACCGCGCACACGACTAGGACACCACCACGGGGAGTCTGCTATATGTCGAGCTTAGAGTAGGATGTGATGTGGGCCCGCTGTCTCGATGATCCAAATCATGTCCTGCGACGAATCTACTGTAAGAAGTGATCCCGAAGTACGAGCAGCTTTTCGTCCTCGTCATCCCCGCTCGCCTCACATGCTAACGCGGGATATGTGACCCTGCCAAACACTCACATCCACGCCAAGTCTGAATGGAGGCCGCACCGACAATAGGACTAGGACCTTGTTGTGCAGTGACATCTGATCGCTCGTTCTCGCCCAGGAGCGATGAATGAACGGGATGTGGAGATGATGTAGGAGAGGCACGTGGGGGGCGCATATAACCCCTCGGAGGCTCGGCCCGTGTTCACTCGACTTTGCCATGTCCCTTTCGACGGTCGCGGCTTCCTCGCGCTTCCAAGCCATTTTCAATGCCGCCTTGAAATTGTACGAGAAGCAGACAAAGAAAGATCTTATCGCACATCCGCTCGCCTCCCAGTTGCAAGCATGCGACTCTCCTGCCGCCATCCTGTCCGTGCTTCAAGAAAAGGCTCGGGAGTTCGATCAAGCTCGGAGCGGCGATGAGAGATTAACAAAGTGGTTGAACCCGACTGTGAACGTACTCTATGCGATTTCTGCCACTCTCGGAGAAGGTGTAGGCCTGGTATAACACAGCTAATCTACGCCTCGAAGCATCCCTCTGACATATATTTTGTAGGTATTTTCGCCTGCGAAAGTCGTCTTTGCAGGCATCTGTGTCTTCCTCATGGTAAGTACTTTGTTTATTCCCGTAAAATGTTCTGACACTGAAGGTCTTGTAGGCGGCCAAGGACGTCGCAGCAAGTCAAGACGCGGTGGCGGATCTCTTCGAACAGATGGAGTTCTTTTTCAAACGGCTAGAGGCTTATACCGAGGTGGCACCGACCGCAGCGATGACGGACATAATTACGAAGATAATGGTAGAAGTGCTGACAATCTTTGGGATTGCGACCAAGGAGATAAAGCAGGGACGAGGGAGTGAGTTTCCTTCTCGCTGTATTTCGACCTCGAATAAACTATGCCCAGAGAAATTCCTGAAGAAATTGGCAGGAAGGACTGATATTGAGGATGCACTGAGGAGGTTAGACATACTGACGCAAGAGGAGGCTCGGATGGCGCTTGCAGAGGTCCTGAATATTACCCATACCATTCGCGAAGTGGTCATCAATGGTGCGCAAGGCGTATCTAGCTTCTCGCTGATGTCGTACTTAATCTTTATACTCTTAGATGGCAAAGAGGCAAAAGTGATGGCAATGGAATCAAAATTGATTATCCAACAAACAGCAAGCGGTGTAGACGAAATAACGTGTCTGTGATCGTCTACCCTCGCCGTTGTTCATTGTGACGGCTCAAATATGCTCCAGGGAACCAGTTGCAACAACTCCTTCGAACATGGCTCTCTCCCTCAGATCCTTCGACAAATCACAACGTTGCGCTCAACGCCCAGCATGAGGGAACAGCGATGTGGTTTGTCCAAAGTAGTCTGTTCATCAAGTGGAAGTCTACTGGCTCCCTGTTGTGGATCCACGGAAAACGTACGCCCCTCCTATCAGCTTTCGGAGCTCACTCTTGACAACCTTCGACCTCCATAGCGGGTTCTGGGAAAAGCATCATCTGGTTTGTGATTCCGCGACTGCTTCTACTCGTCGGAAATTATATCTTATTGCCAGTTCCTCGATCATTCAAGACGTCGTAGGCTACTTGCGAAGCTGGATTGGCCATCATGGCATATTTTTACTTCGACTTCAGGGATGCCAATAAGCGAAGCCGTCGCGATCTGCTGCTCTCTCTTATAACCCAGCTCGCTACTTCCTCTAGTCCTTGCTGTGACATCCTCCACCGCAGTTTACATGGCACACAAAAGTGGCGCTCATCAACCCAGTGACAACACCTTGAAAGAATGCCTTGAGGCGATGCTGAGACTGCCAGGACAGGGCCAGATTTTCGTTGTCCTAGATGCGCTCGACGAATGTCCAGACTCGTCCGGGATTCCGTCCCCTCGTAACGAGGTCCTCCAACTTGTGAATGATCTGGTTGATCTTCGTTTGCAAGATCTTCACATTTGCGTCACCAGCCGACCAGAGGTCGACATCCGAGCTGTCATCCAGCCGCTGGCTTTTCGTTCGGTTTCCCTACATGATGAAAGTGGACAAATAACGGATATCGACGACTACGTCCGACACGTCGTAAACTCGTCCTCGAATACGGCGATGAGGAGATGGACGGCGGATGACAAACATCTCGTAATCAAGACGTTGACAGAAAAAGCTGATGGAATGTGAGAACATTGAGCAATACCGTTCTGACTGCAGTTCCTTACGTTGTTGTAGGTTCAGATGGGTATTCTGTCAGTTGGACACGCTGCAACATTGCTTCCCACCGAACATCCGTCAATATCTTAATGAATTGCCCGAAACGCTGGATGAGACCTACGAGCGGATATTGGGGGGCATCAATAAGGCTCAAAAAGATCACGCCCATCGTCTGTTACAGTGCCTTACTGTCGCCGTCCGACCGCTTCATGTCGAAGAGCTCGCAGAATTACTTGCGTTCGATTTTGCAGCGTCGACACGGGGAGAAATTCCGACATTGAAGCTGGACTGGCGATGGGGAGATCAAGAAGAAGCCGTACTTTCTACATGCTCCAGCTTGATCGCCGTCGTCCATGACGGTGGACTCCCGAGTCGTGCAATTCTCCCACTTTTCGGTGAAGGAATACCTCACGTCGCCTCGGCTAGCGCGTTCCCATGGAGATATCTCGCGATTTCACATCCGTTTAGAGCCGGCACATACAATCTTGGCGCAGGCGTGCCTGGGAACACTACTCCGACTGGACGGCAATATCGAAGGCTTCCCTCTCGCCGGATATGCTGCTCAACACTGGGTGGACCACGCGCGATTCGAGGAAGTGTCGTCACGCATCCGGAATGGGATGGACGATCTGTTTGACCTATCCAAGCCACATTTTGCGTCGTGGCTCCGGGTACACGAAATGGACGAACGCTGGGTCGGCTTCACTCCCTGGGGCCCAACAAGTCCTAGCAGTTCCCCTCTTTACTATGCCGCACTTTGTGGATTATATGACATGGCCGAACGTCTGATCGTCAAGTATCCCGAACAAGCACAAGCCGTCGGCGGTCTCATGCTGGCCCCGCTTCCAGCAGCTTTGCGCGGGGGACACTTCCACGTTGCCGAATTACTCCACCGACATGGCGCTGCTGTAGATATTCGGGGCGAGATGGGAAGGACTGCACTACACACGGCGTCGATGTATGGCCTTGCCGATATTGTACAGTGGCTACTCGATCACAACACGGATGCACATGGCCGGCAAGATGACGGTTGGACCCCGCTGCACCTGGCGGCACACAACAACCACCCCGAGGTTATCCAGGAGCTACTCGACCACAAGGCAGACGTCAACTCCCGGAATCGTTGGGACAAAACACCGTTATACTTCGCTATCAACGGAGGTTATCTCGTCGTTGTGCAGTTATTACTGGAACACGGGGCGGATGTAAATGCACGTTGTTCGGAACAGCGGACACCGTTACATCTAGCATCGTCCCAGGGGTACGTCGAGATCGCTAGGTTGTTACTCAAGTTCGATGCAAACGTTCGAGAGAAGGACATGGAGGGAATGAGCCCCTTCCAGGTAGCTTCTGCTCGAGGACATCATAAAATCACGCATTTGCTATCGGAATGTGGTGCTACGTCTGAGCCGTAGCGTAAATGTATCCGCTCACGCGTCGAAATGTATTGATACACGACGTATAGTCGCCTAACTACCACCACTACATACACGAAGACAAAGACGTGATCTTGGGGTGGGAGTGGTGCAGTAACGAGACGAGGAAGGACACAGACGGTCAATATAAACCAGCGAGCCCTCTGGGCGAGTCAGACTTGCCAAAAAGTTTAAATTTAAAAACGGGAAAATACCGGGCTCAAACTTATTAATCCAAACTCTCACCCGACACGCGGGTCCAAACAGTACTGTCCAAAACTGCGGTAGAAATACCGTAAACGCGTGAACACTAGGCGCTGTGGACGTGATTGATGGCCGACCCACTGTCAGTGGAAGGCTCCCGTCCAATTAAATCTCTGTCTTCGTCCTCTCCGACTACTCCTTCCCATCCGTTAATTTCCAAGTATTCCATGAAACGCGCATCCTCATCAGCGAGGTCCACCCCAGTCATATCCGGCACGAAGAAATAAGTGACGAGGATTCCCGCGAAGCTGCCAATGGCAGCGATGATAAACGACCACCTGAACAGCGCATGGTCAAGTCAGCTGTCTGTTGAGTGTAAAATCCACTCAAACTTACTTCGTCCCTAGGTGTGTCTGAATGGGCGCGAACGCCTGTACACCAATCGCGGCGCCTGCTTTGCCAATTGCCGCGGATATCCCGTAATACGTACCACTGCGCTTGATCAACACCTTCCCACCATTGGCCTCAGGACTGACATACCGTATTGGAGTCGCATAGGACCTGCGTGATGCATGAGGACCTGCTTCGAATAGACTCTACCGGACTTACTCAGCGCTGACGAGAAGTATCATGCCTGCCGCCTGCGACTTTGGCTCAGCTGGCCTGTTCTTTGATATCCGGATAAATCGTCAGAAGGACTAACCATAAGCCCTGATGACTGCAACAATCCATAACTTGAGACAAAAATGGCGTGTTAACTGGGACGCTCCTGGTCATGTTGGGACAAGACACACAATATAACGAAGAGGGGTGTGATCTTCGTGATTTTTTCATAAGCGAGTCCAATAATCAAGGCTGGGTGTGGAGTTAGGTATACACTTCCTGGGTGTCGCAAAATTCCCACCGAAAAGTAGGTAGCAACTGAACCCGAGGATCATCTAATTTACTTGTTTGCTTCGAATACGGCCCATGTCAACAAGAGGGCCTACCACGTTCCGACGTCCCAAAGGGTTGCACAAAAGAGCGCCAATGAAGATTCCTGGGAACGTGATGGAAGAAAGAAGTAGTTGCCACTCCGCAATTTTCTTCATGTCGCCATTACGAATGACGCTCGAAATAATGGTCCCCGAGAATATTACGTTCGGGAAAGCCACAAAATCGTATATAAACCTGAGCAGATCAAAGAAAGGAGCGATTATGCTCGGCAATTGACCATACCATGTACCACCTGTACCAATGAGTGTCCTCCAGTAACGCTTGGAAACTAGATGATAGGGTACCCTTCCTATGAAAAGGCCGTTTGTGTCAGCAGCGAAACAGTACACGAAACATTACACAGATTATACTCACTCTTGATAGCATTCTTGCGATAAAGCTTGGAGCTGAGCATCCTTAACCGGAAGACCAGCACCCCAAGCGGAAGGAATATCCCAAACCCGAAGCAAATACGCCAAACCGTGGAAAGATGATTTTCTCCGGCGATTGAGAGAGCGACTGAGGAACACGGAAGAAGCCAAAGGACTGCCAAGCTGTCGAGAGTGAAATTTTGTGGTTGGTCCATAAATAATAATTGCCAGCTCACTGCGAGGACAAAGTTTGTGACCATGATGAACACTACATGAACTGTATCAGATGCTGCCAGACGAAGCCAAGTCGAGAAACCAACCTGGGCCACGCTTACTGGGCATCTGCTCATTGGCAGCCTCACTGACGCTGGTAGATGCCGCGGGATATTCGCCGCCGACACCCTAGTAAGCAAACGAATGAGGTCCAAGACACACAGCCAGTGTCACGAGCACGAACAATTCCAGTCAAACCTCTGGCAAAAGTCAAGAACCAGAACAGTCCCTTGGCACTCCCATGTGCGCCATGTGCAACTGTGCCTAGGGTAGCAGCCGAAGGACGATGAGCAGTGTGGTGAAGACGAGCGCAACTCTTCGCCCAAAGCGGTCGCACACCAAGCCGACGAACAGCTGCCCAATGATCGCACCTAAACGGAGGGTAGGCTTGAAAGCACTGGTGAGGGTTCACAAAATACAGACCAACTAGCACAGCATTTGAAACCCTTGTAGAGACTGCTGGTGTGTAATCCTTTGGGTACAGCCGTTTGAAGACTACCTGGACCAACGTGAATTGAATGTTAAATTGGGCGATAAATTGCCTACGTTGGCCATGGTCATAAGGTAGCTCTGATCTTAGCCATTTGTTATATTGTCGGTCCAAACGATCAATTGGCACAGTCATACAAGGGGGACTCACATCCATCGCTTATGAGACCAAGAGCTGCGGCTGCGATTGTGACGTGGGCGCTTATCTTCTCAGCTGTAGTGCTGGCCTTCTTTCCAACTTGAAGATCTGGAACAACTTCGCATTCGTTCTCACCTCGATCTGTTTCTTGCCATCGCGGGAATCCATGGGGCGCGACAGTAAAGTGGAGATTCCCACTACCGAAGAAGGTAATGCAGGACAAGGCCTCGCTGGAGGAGGAATCTTATCATGGCCATCTATACCGCAGAGGTTTCCGACTCGGACTCCCGGCCGGCACTCAATCCACGCCCGTGCCGGTAACCGTGGGCCGGGTATAAGTTTTCTTCAGGGGCGACCCAAAGCGTGATGCATGATGCATGATGCAACACACTGGGAAACGGCGCTGGAGAAGACTTATGCCGCAAAATGTGATTTGTCCGAGTTCGAGTGTCCCGATTGCATGGTCAACGGATGGCACACTTCCCTACTTGAGCATGGAAGATCCAGCATTCAGAAGTGTACGGAGCTAGATCCCCCAAACGAAGTACAGTAGAACCCTAAGGGAGGCGTGGGACTTCAGAAGAATGTGATACCGTACAAAGATTTCGGGTAGCTGAGCGGACATCCAAAACTCAAGAGGGGGATTCGTAGTTATGTAATGTTCAGCTCGGGGTGCCCGACCGTGCCCGATGCACATTCAGACATAAGCGAAAAATGGTCCAGTTGTAATGAAGATTGCTGTAAGGTATCGTGTCTTCACAAGTTTCGCTATTAGAAATATTTTACAAACAGAGAAACGAGAAACGGGAAATTTGCACTGCGAAGTCGGAATCCTGACCAAACTCGAACAAGCGGCTTGACAAGCGGACGGCCATGGCTTGTTCTTGATTTGCCCACTGCCAATCTGCATGAAGCGCCGACCTCTTCCTCGGGTACATCGTCGAACGTAAGGACCTCTGCAAGCTCCTTCGACACCAAATGGTCGAATAGCCACAGTCAGGCGATGCAACAGCTGACGAGCATGGCCTTGAAGGGTTATGAATCTCCTTCAGGATGTAAGTTACTTGTAAAGCTTTCTTTATTCGTCGTTTAGAGAGTCCCGCGCAGAACAAAGGAGCGCCTTCCTTTCCTTTTCCTTCTACGCTCTGGTCGTCGTCCTCCTCTGAATACAACGCCACACAAGGAGTACTTATAAGACGACCGTACGCACCTTCGGGGACGGACATTACACTACCTTCCGTCTTTCCTTCACCTTTTCAACTTTTGCATCCCGATGCCCAGAGCTCTGATGCCCTATAATTGCCGAAGTTTGTCTGGTTTGACTAAGTGTTGCCGACTATCCTCGAGCTTCCACTTACATTCTTGTCGGCTCACCTGGAGAGCGTCTCGATAGCCGGACACAGCGAGATGTCTAAAGTTCGAGAGCGTCGTGGATGTCTACCTCTGGGCGACTAGTGACTACCAGTCGTCCGGAGATAGACATACATGTGCAGGCTTGACTAGTATATGTTGCCGACTATCCTCAAAAAAAATTATCGGCTCTCACAGAGAGCGTCTCGATCATCAGTTTCCTGTCATCCTCCGGCTGTCTTTTCATATCGAAACATTACAGCTGAAACATCCTCCTTCTGTCCACTTTAATCGTGAAGGGAGACGGGGTGAAATGTCAAAGGTTTGAGAGCAATGCAGATGTCTATCTCTGGACGACCGGAAACACAGACTATGCGTCACCAGTCGTCCAGAGATAGACATACTATGTGCAGATGGTACGTCTGAAGGTAGAGGTCAACGAGATCTTCCACAAGTCTGAGAATGAGTACCACGGGCTCGTATCTCGGTGGCGACTGGGTAGGTACCAGGGTTATTTCCAGTCTTATACTCTTTCAAGGCCTTATCGGGGATCGGTCGAAAGTTTGGAGAGTAAGCCGTGAATGGCTAAGGACTAGATGACATTGAGGTATCTGCGAGGAGGTGGATAAGAGTGCGACACGAGGACCATGCTTCTCTTTCTCAGGCTATCAACGCGCGTGAACGCGTGAACATGTGCATCGGCTTGTGTGCGAAACACATCAACGCCTTCGTCCCTGCCCGATATGGATGATAGACGCACCGCGCACACGACTAGGACACCGGAGTCTGCTATATGTCGAGTTCAAAGTAAGATGCGATCTGTCCCAACCCAACTCACGTCCTGCGACGAATCCACTGCAAGAAGAGATCCCGAAGTTTGAGAACTCGGACGTCCCCAGCAACAGGCGCATCCCCACCAGGCGTCGTTTCGCTTTTGGCTCCCACCCTAGAACCGCACGGCCATCGCTCGATCTCCCGCAAGATCTCCTCGGCACTCTGGTCGTAAATGTTTGCGAGTTCGACCTCCCGGACGTAGTACGCCCTCCGGACTGCATACGGGGCGAGCGCGTTGTACTTGCGGACGAGCGAATTGACTTCCACGAGCGCCGAATCGTGGTACGCCCTCTCGCGCTCCTCCCACTCCCCGTCTCTCAGCGCCCGCACGTCCGCCAGCGATGGCAACGACAGTCGGGAATGCGTGAGCGCGAGTACGCGCACCGTGCGGCGCACCCACGACCGCCGCAGCGCCGTGCGGAACGCTGCGATGGCAGCCTCGAGCTCGCCCTGCACCTCGACCCACGGCGGCGCGGCGCCCTGCTGCCGCACGATGCGGTTCATGAGGAACTCGTCGCGCGCGATGAACGGGTTGTGCTCCTCGCTGTTCCGCTCGAGTGGCCGGCCGCGGCCGCGGACACTGCGGAAGAGTCCCTCGCGCCGCGCACGCTGCGCGACGCGACGGGGACCGGTCGTCGGAAATGGAAAATCGGGTGTTTTAACAGGGCGCAAAGGATGATAGGAGGAACTGTTACCTCGATGCGCTCCTCGACGAGGCCCGCCCACCCTTTGATACCCACGGGGTTCGGAGGTGCCCTGCCGCCTCTTGCGCTCTTGATGCCTAGTCGGTAATCTAGTGTGGACTCCTTTGCCCGCGTGAGCCGCCCAGTAATCTCTGAGCGCTTCTTTGCGTCGTGCTCTTGGCGACGCTGACGGTCGTCCACTTGCTCGGTAGTTGCGCCCACAATCTGCGAAGAGCCGAAGGCAGAGGAAGTGGGGGAAGTGGGGATCTGTCCGTAGCGGATTGACGTAGTTGCGTGTGAGGGCACCTTAAACGTCGTGAGCCATGGTTTGTGGCCTTCTACCGCTGGTAAGAGCAGTTCGTTAGCTCGATATACGTGGAGGCGGGAAGGCGACGGCGGAGATGGTGGTGGGGCCTCGGATATAGGCGGCATCGTGGGCGGTGCGCGACGCATCTTCTCCTCTGCAGTCTGCACCGTTCCAGTACGCAGCGGTTTGTACTTGTCTACGAGCATGCGTAGCACGACATCTTCAATTCTTTCCTCCCCCGTCCAATTTGGGTGTTCGGGTGTTGTTCTGGGGAGGACGGTAGGCCGTGGTGGGCTACCTGGACCCTCTCGGTCGGCATCGGCAAAGAGCTTAGAGCTTGCACGGTGGTCGACATTGTGGCTTCTCGCCGTCGATGACAGATATTTATGGGATTTGCTGAGGGCCCAGGTCGGCTTTGAGTGGAAGGGAAAGCTCATGGTTGGTGACGCGGCAAACGTCGGGAAAACGGGCCGGATTGGACCAATTTTGTTACAACATTTCTTTTCGTACACTGCACATTCCTGCCAAACGGGGCCACTCATCCTCAAGCCAAATTCGATGGATACCCAAACTCCTCCAACCCCACAAAGTTTTCCTTGATGCTGCGCGCGCTCACGAATCGGTAGAAGATAGCGATGCTCCCTGCTTTATCGTTTGTCCCGCTCGCGCGGCCGCCGCCAATGGTTGTTGGCCGACAGCCGCACCCGTGCACTTCTCATTGTAGTACACATTGCCAGCGGCGTGGCGCAGCTTGTTCGTTGCTTGGATCAGAGCTTGGCGCTCTGAAGCGAAGCTACAAGGAGATGAGCTACGTATCGGCGGGTGAGGGGTCCGGCACGTACATTCCACCGGTCAGGGCATACTCGGACGTTGTATCGATGAGGTCAAGGGTTTTGTCAAAATCTTCATCTTCATACACGTAAACCTGTTAGACCCTCGTTAGCGCGGATGGGCGCGAAGAGATATCAAATGATGCATCTCACGGTGACAACAGGGCCGAAGATCTCCTCTCTCATAGTGATAGAACGGGGGTCCTTCGTAAGAATGACAGTTGGTTGCACGAAGTACCCTTTGGAATCATCGGCTGAGAGAAAAATGATAGAGATGGGAGAACTGATATGAAACCGTAAGACAAATGGGCGGCGTACCACTTCCACCAATCAAGATCTCTCCACCCGCTTCTTTTGCTTTCTGGATGTATCCAGTAGTCTTATCGAATGCGGGCTTTCCACTGGGAGAAGGGTCAATAACGCCCAAGCGACTTCACCACCAATCCAACGCACATAACTGGACCCAAGAAGTTGCTGAAATCCTGCGGAGGACCAACTTTGATTTTCGCGATCTCCTCGAGGAAACTGTCCTTGAAGCCGCCCTTCCACAGCGATGCCGACACGTACAGTCTTGAGAGAGCCGAGCACTTCTGGCCCTGGTACTCAAAAGCGCCACGAACGGACTGCAGCACCGCATTCCTGATTTCCGCAGACTTGTGGATCACATGGAAGTTCTTCCCGCCTAGCGTATGTCTTGAACCATCAGCGTTTCATCCCTTTTGATTTTTTCCCAAGCACGACAGGAAGGGAACCCACCAGTCTCGCCAACGATGCGCGGATAGCCCTTATACTTGTCGACATTTGCGGCGATGTCCTTCCACAGCTTCTTGAACACGAACGTACTCCCAGTGAAGTGCAACGCAGCAAAGTCGCGATGCGCGATCGCCTGCGCGACGACTTCTGGGGGCGGGCCTGGCACGAATTGGATGACTCCCGGGGGCACGCCTGCCTCGGTGAGAATTTGATGCACTAGGTAGTTTGAATACGTAGCCGCGGGCGAGGGCTTCCATACAACGACGTTGCCGACGAGGGCGGGTGCTATAGGCCGTAGTGAGAAAAACAAGCCGATGGGCGATAAAATTGACGATACGGACTGCCTGGGAGATTTCCGCCGATAGCGGTGAAATTGAACGGTGAAACCGCGAGGACGAAGCCTTCGAGAGGGCGATACTCGACACGGCTAGAGAAACATAAGGCACGGTTAGAGTGCACATGAGAGGATATCCACGGACTTCCATGTTCCTCCAGAATTCTTCGGTGGTTGCTGAGAGTAAAGCTCTTCGACATATTTCACCCCAAAGCGGAAAAAGTCCGCAAGCTACAAAGAAGCAACGTGAATGGTCATCGTTGACACCCCGTCATTCAGATAAGGAGCAACTAGCCTCCGCGGCGGCATCGATCTCCGCCTGCCATGCGTTCTTCCCTTGGCCGAGGATGGTGGCGGCCAAAAGTTTATACCGATACTTCTTGCTGATCAGGTCCGCGGCCTTGAGGAAGATGGCTGCGCGGTCGCCCCACGGCAAGGCCTCCCACGCGGCCTTGGCGGCAAGGGCGCCGTCGATAGCCCGCGCGACGGTCGCCTCGTCCGCCTCGTGGTATGTGCAAAGGTGTCGCGCGTGGTCGGAAGGTATCAACTGCTTTGCGAGCTTTCCCGTCTTGACCTAGAAGGCGCTTCAGTCGTTGTCGATCAAGCTCATATGAGGTCTGAAACGCACTCGCTCTCCATTAACGATGATCGGGACTTCGAACGGGAGCTCCTGTTCCATCTGCGCAATTGCGGCCTGCAGAGCCGCGCGCTCCGGCGAGCCAGGGGCATATGTGTTCTGCAGGAACGACCGGTGTTTAATGACAAACCGGGCTAGATCAATCAGAAGGGTACCATGGGCTCATTATCGACGGCAGGTACTTTGAAAGCTCCCAATTGTGGGGACATGGTGGCAAAGACGATAAACGCAAGTGAAGTCCGAGTTCCGCCCGCCGAGTCTGGTCTTCCCACAATACCGTCCCGGGCTGCCGTGCACACGCTATCCCGTGGGACGGTGAGAATTGTAGTGACCAATCTCTACAATCAATGACTACAAGCGACCGAATACACTGTGGGTTGTGCAGTTTGACTATCCAACCAACCGCTCCTGTGCAAAGCTATTCCTCCACAAGTGTCCACGATAACCTCACAGGGCGTCCTGCCCGTTGCCGCGCTGTAATGAGTGGCTCGAAAGTGTCACAGATGAGGTCGTCCCTACTCGCCACCGAAAGTACCTCGACTCGTTGCAGGGCGGGAAGAAGATTCGGGATGGGCTCCCCGCCTTCCTGCTGGAAGGAATGCGCAACGTCGAGTGCCAATTTAGCTGATACCCGAATAACTTTCACTTGTGGGACGTGATAGCAAAATCCACGCCATTGATTCGTCTGAATGTGGCCTTCCGTGTGCCACTGTTCGACATCCCACGCGACGATGAGTTCCTCGACGGTGGACAACGGCCCGGAGAGCTCTTGGCCCATCTCCTCCAGCGAGACGGGCTTGGGACGGGTTATTCTAAAAGGTGGTTCATCAACGGATTGGGGACCCGTGCATGCGTAAAACCTAAACTTCGTATACGAAAGACCCAAGCGAACTGTAGTGAACTGACACTCTGTATCGCAGATGAACTTGCAGAGATGCGGAATAGGCCCGGGGAAGCCATAATAGGAATAGCCACAGAGTTCAGCATCGAGCTGCTGCAGGGATGGTGCGGCCAACCCAACTACCAGCTCCTGCAAGTATAATCTATGGCCCGAAAAGAGGAGGTGGGTAAGCTTCGACAATGGGACGACATCTCCTGCACTAGCGGGAGGGTAGGCGCACGCGGGGTTGATATGGGGCCACTCAACCACATTCAACTCGAGGCGACGCAGGCAAGACATGCGCTGCAAATTCGTAAGCAACGAAGCTTCCGGCCGGGCGATGTGCGCAACCCTGAGGGTCAAAGCAAGTTCGACAAGACTCGTTGCGGATGATAATAGCGGGGATAAGCATCCGGGTGCGACCTCCCGCAATGTGAGCCGTTGCAGACATTGGGCGGAACCCCATAGAAGTGTGGCAGGAAGAACCAGTGCACGACCACGACTGTTAGGGGGACAAATTTCGAGACTTTCCAGCTCGGGAAACGGGTAACTCAGCGCCGTGAAGAATTTTTCTATGTTCGTATATGGTCTCCGAAGAGTGATCCCACGCACACGACTACGGTGCCTGATAAGGGAGAGTGCGAGGTTGTCTTTCTTCACCGTCCAGGATGAAGCGCGATAGTTGATCAAAATCGGAAAGGGGGGGAGATGTCTCAACATGGCTAGCCTCGACTTGTTCACGTTGAACGGCAGGTGCAAATGTAAACGGGAGGACGACAAAAGCACGGCACATCGCCAACTTTGGCACACATGTGCGAGCCCAAGCCACCCGTTTCTACCGTTCCAGATGTTTTCATAACAGGGCTCGAGTTCCATATCTTGCCGGTAAGCATCGAATATCTCCAAAAGGACGTCCTCTGGGAGTTTATCGTTACTGATCGTCACCCTAGGCGACCATTAAAAAGCACCACTGAGCATCCCCCGAGTGCATAGCGAAGAATACAGACACACCGCTTCGTGAGGCGGGCTCTAGCGCCGGCAGGACAAGTAAGCATCATAGAAGACATTACATTGACACCAGACAGTTCACACCCCTGACGCAGTAAAGTCAAGTTCCGACAACGGCACAGAACTCCCACGGCTGCCCCTCAGTCACGTCTACTCGAAATAACTTGAATCATCGCTACTGTATGTATGGTACAATAGGTGCTGTATAGTATATTAAATGGATGCTACATAGTCCGATTGTCCGAGTGTTCAATAGATATGACCAGAACGAAATAAATAAAATAAGTAAAACCAAAAAAAAAAACCTTAGATCGTCGAAGGCAATGCGTCGATCTTCGCCTTCAACGCGTCCAGAAAGATATACGACTCAAGGATGCTCCCAGGACAGCGCGGACAGCCCGACGCATGCGCACACTGCATGAGGAATTTGAGCGAGAAAATGACGTCGGACGTCGGCCTGCTCCGGAGCTCCTCTCCCGCCTGCGCCACAAATTCGCCCCACCACTTCGGCGGCGCGACGGCGTTGTACTGCGAGCCGTTACACTGCATGCAGCGCAGCCCGTCGGGCGCACAAAGGAGCTGCCGCGCCGCGTCACCGCGCTGCCGGTGCAGCTCGAGCAGGCGGTGGTACGCGTACGCGGAGATATGCCGCAGGTCCTCGCAGAGCGGCGCGTCGAGCACGTGCACGCGCAGTGTGTGCTTCGACGCCAGCTTCGCCTCTTCCTCCAGTTCGAAGCGCGACGCGATCGCGAACACGCGGACCGGCGCTGTCTCGAGGAACGCTGGAGCAACGAGCAGTACGCGCAGGCGGTCTATGACCGCAGCCATGTCGTATTTCGACGCCGCGAACATTATGGGCACCAGCATGTCGAGGGTGGGCAATTCTGGGTCTGGCACTGGATAGAGAAAGCGGAGGAGGGGGTCGAGCACCGCGGCGGGTTCTGCGACGTCTAGAACAGGTAACCGTTCCGCAGTGTCACATTCGGGTTGGGGTAAGGAGAACATAGTTTGGAAAAAGGGAGACCCGGCGCGAAGAATACACCGGTGGACCCTGAAATCGGTTGGGCGTGCGTCATCGGTCCGTAAGATGATGTCCGCATCGGGAGAGCTAAAGAAGGACTCTGGAGAGGGAGACGAGAATATCATGGTGGTATGGGGGTTCAACGATTGTCTTTGACTGCAGCGACTAAGGTCCTTTTGTACATTTCACTCGAGCCTGATAGCCCAGGGCAGACCAATTGAGTAATGAATGCACAGGAAGCTGTGACTCGGAAAGCGGGTGATAGAACACTGCTTTCCCCTCCCAACCGTCACTTTTTGGGCGCATAGCGATACAGTAATACTGCCAACAGATCAGGCATCTGAGACATCTGCATATAGTTGACACAGGAATACGTACTGCGCCTTACCGCCTTCTATCATCACGAACACGGTCACGGTCACGGTCACGATCGCTATTCCGGGCCGTCCCGTGCCAGTGGTCTCTGCTGCGGCTTCGCCTGCGTTCTCGGCGGTCGTGGGGTGACCTTGACCTTGAACGTCGGCGAGGCCCTCGCTCGTCGCGGTACTTCCGGGACGGGCCCTTGTCGTCCGCAACATCGAACACCATCCCGTATGACGAACCCCCCGAGCGCCCAGCATCCCGGTACCTATGTGTCGCTTCCAGATCATCACGACCGCCGAAGCCACCGCCACCAAGACCACGCGCTTTCCCCCGGCGGCCACCTTGACTATCTCTGGCGGGGTTGTTGGACCAAGTCCCATTGATGCGTGCCACCGACTGCGAGCTATGACGCGATGGTTAGTATTTACATTCAGGTGCGAGTGGAATAGTGTCGCTCGTACAAGTCAACCCATATACGGCGATCGTCCACAAGGACGTTTTGCATTTTGAAGTAAGCCTTGTTCATACGCCAATGCGTTGATCAGATCGCGCAAGCCAAGTGAATTTGTTCACGTACCTGCTCGGCGTCCTCGTGCTTGTCAAACTCAATAAATGCGTACTGCAGTGAATCCCCGGTCTTTTTGTCCCGAATAACTTGACAACTCATGATCGTCCCAAAACGTGAGAAAATAAGCTCGAGATCTTCATCTCGCGTGACTGGATTGAGCTTGCAGACGAAAAGGACGTTTTCTGGAGGTCGTACATTGGCGAAGGGCAAGTCTCCAACCATTTCGAGTGTCAGGGCAGAGGCAGCGGCAGCTTGTGCGCGGCGTTGCTTTTCAGCTTCTTCCTCGGGAAGTTCTTCGAGGGGATCTTCATCTTCCGCAATGCGTGTCGAATTGTCAAGGGGACGAGTGGGTGGAGAGTCCGGAACGACAAGCCCCGGTGGATCAGGAAATGGATCCTCTGTGACAGGATTAGGGCGAGTCATCGGGACAAGAAAAGACACATACCAAGTACAACTACATGTCGTATGCGAATGTCCTTGAACGGTCGCCCATCTTGGTCCACAAACACCTCATTTATCTTATCCAGCGTATCAAGGCCCTCGACCACATGCCCAAATACAGCGTGTTTCCCGTCGAGGTATTCAATACCTTCTGAGAGTGTTATGAAGAACTGACTCCCACAACCACCGGAAGGTTGGCCTTCTATGGATGGCGCAACGGCCATTGAAACAGTACCCTTTTCTGTGTGCTTGAGACGAGGGACGATCTCAGGGGCGAAGTAGCGAGGCACGTCGTTTTCTCCGGTTTGCGAGGCTATGAGAGACCAGATAGATTCACCACCGGTGCCAGTTGCGGTAGGGTCGCCGGCTTGAGCCAAGAAATCTTTTGAAACTACAGAAGAAGCGTAAGGTGTGTCGAACAGTGAAATTGAAGCTTCTTAACGGACCGTTGAAGAAGGCATTAAGGTTGTAGTAGTACACCTTGCATAGTTTGAGGAAATTCTCGCAAGTCTTTGGACACGCTTCAACCTGGAGATCGATGACTATGTCTCCAAGGGACGTTTCTAGTAGAAGGGACATGACCACTTGTCTGGGGTCCAGCGCAACAAAGCGGCCAACCCGGCGTCACGTGATACGAGCCAGCATGGTACCGTGACGTAGCTGCTGCTCGGAGCTGGGAAAAACTGGGAAAATATGATACTAAACGACTATCACAGTACAGCTGGATCAGGATCAGTATGGGCATGTAATGTGATCGGCGTTGTAAGTGGTACATATTATTCTACTCTTACGTGGTAGCCCGACAATAACTCTGTGATCTCGGAAAGTCCTCGCGACGATGCAATCTGAAAGGGAGTCCGACCTCCGTCATCCTTGGCGCCCACGTTTGCACCATGGCTAAGTAGCAGGTGCACGACATTGCCTTTCAAAGCTAAACGAGAAGATGCGGCTTTGTGCAACGGTGTCGAGTGTTTCACATCCTGTGCGTTAACATCCGCCCTATGTTTGAGCAGCAACTCGATAGTTCTTCCACACCCCTTGGATGATGCAAGATGCAAAGGCGTTGACCGGGTGTTATCCTGTGCGGTCACATCTGCCCCGTGCTGAATCAACACCTGCACAATATCGGATTTCTCGTCAGCTTTCTCGTCGGCTTTCTCGTCAGCTTCCTCGTCGACTCTCGTTTCGGAGTGAGCACGTTGAGTGGCCATGAGCATTAATGATTCCTCATACTGCCCACAGACGTCAGCCGGTGCAGGGTCAAGCCGCTCAAGTTTCGGCACTCACCTGAGATGATGCCAAATGCAAAGGCGTACGCTGGCCCCCATCCCGTGCATTGACATCCGCATCGTGCTTGAGCAATAGTCGCACATTTCCAGGCCTCCACGAGGACAACGCCAGATGCAAAGGCGCATTGTGGCCTCCATCCCTTGCGTTGACATCCGCGCCATGCTTGATCAATAGCCGCACAATTTCAGGACACCCCGAGGATGACGCCTGATGCAAAGGCGTCTTGTGGTTCCCATACCTTGCATTGACATCCGCGCCATGCTTGATCAATAGCCGCACAGTTTTGGGACTCCGTGAGGACGACGCCATATGCAAAGGCGTGGAGTGGTTTTCATCCCGAGCGTTGACATCTGCACCATGCTCGATCAATGCACACACGGTTTCGGGACGCCCTGAGAGCGACGCCAGATGCAAAGGCGTCTTGTGGTTCCCATCCCTTGCATTGACATCCGCGCCATGCTTGATCAATAGCCGCACAGTTTCAGGACTCCATAAGGACGACGCCAGATGCAAAGGCGTATTGTGGTTTTTATCCCATGCGTTGACATCTGCGTCACGCTCGACCAATGCCCGCACAGTGTCGAGAAACCCCAAGGACGATACGAAATGCAGAGGCATCTCGTAGTTCCCATCCCTTGCATTGACATCCGCGCCGTGCTTGATCAATACGCACACAGTTTTAGGACTCTGTGAGGATGACGCCAGATGCAAAGGCGTCTTGTGGCTTCCGTCCCTTGCGTTGACATCTGCACCATACCCGCACAATACCTGCACAATTTCAGCCTCCCCCGAGGACGACGCCAGCTGCAAAGGGGTTCGGTGCTCTCGATCTTGTGAGGTGACTTCCGCGCCGTGTTCGATCAATAGACGCACGATGTCGACGTGTCCACGTAGTGACGCCAAGTGCAACGGGGTGTGGTTGGTATTGTCCACGCCATCGATATTCTTGCAACGCCTCAGATGTCCATTCGATTGGAGTGTCGTCCTATGGTTGTCTTGTCGCGAACGAGCGTCTACACAGTGGCCAAGTAGCCACTGAACAATATTAACAAATCCTTCCGCCGATGCAACATGCAATAGAGTCCGATTTTTGAAGCCCCTGATACCCACGTCTGCACCGCGCTGGTATAGTAGTTCTGCAATGTCGAAGTGTCCTTGGTATAATGCTGCCACCAGTGGGCTGAGACATTGACCAAGCGTGGCGTTCACGTGCTGTGGGTGCTTGGTGATGAGATGTGCTGCCAGGTCACGGAATCCGCACAGTGAGGCATAGTATAGAGGAGATCCAGGTGGTTTGCCCGTATTATACTCCTTGAACGCACTCCATCCTCGGTCAATGTCATACAACTTGAGCCACGCTCTGAAATATGGTATTGTTAGGTCAAATAGAGGTCGCATCCCAACTTGTAAGTGTGTCGACACCTCGAACTGGGCATGGTCTACCCAGTGCATAGCGGCATATTTAGCCAGAGGAGAGTCACTTGTGGCCTCGGAATCGCCCACGCCGATGTCGGATCGGAGTAGGATTCCCAAACAAGCCTTGACGATGACGGTGTGGGCTGGCTTTGGAAGGACGCGAAAGTGTGAAATGTCTGCGCTTGAAGTAGCCAGGCGATCCGAGGTCAAGAATTCTTTGACCGAAAAGTGCGAAAATTGGACTACGCGGTGAGAGCCATCCGAGTCGCCAACAACTGCAATTAGGCTAGAGCACGAAGACAGCACCGCTTCTTGTTGATCTTTCCATCGCCAATCCTCCCTCAGCTCCGGTAACCCATCTTTAGCTCCATCAAAATCGAGTGCGAGAATTTCTGCGAGTTCCTCGACACGAAGTGGTCGGATCGCCACTGCGAGACATTGTAACAGACGATAAGCGTGGTGTTGGTTGGCCGTCCCTATTTCCTTCAACACGCGCTCGTATGTCTCGTCCAACGACGCGGGCAATTCCTTTAGGATACGCGGGATATTTTGGGGGAGGCAACGTCGCAGCGTTTCTAGTTGACAGAAAACCCATCGGAACCTCAAATAAAATGAGCCTGAGTCACCAGAACCTTGAAATTCTCTTCTTACATTCCGTCTGCTCTTTCCGAGAGCGTCTTAACAACCAGATCTCTATCTGCGTCCCTCCATCTCCTCAGGGCCCTGACCGAGTCAGAATAAACCACAGATTTGACATATTCTGCGATATCCTCCTTTTGTCCGCTTTCGTCGTGAAGAGAGACCGAATGGGATACGAGGCTATCAAGGGTGTCCTTTATGTCGACCTCCGGACGACTGGTCACGCAAATATGAAGCCTCGGAAGGCGCAGGCATACGAGCTCTTTCACGAGGTCAAGGACCTGTTCGCGAGAGGATGGGACTCCAGAGGAATTTGGACACTCGTCGAGCGCATCCAAGATGAGATAGACCGGGGCTTGATCCGGAAGAGTGAGCATCTCCTTTAGGCAGCGCAACAAGGCACTGTCACTGGGTTGACGTGCGCCATCGTTGTGTGCCTCATAGAGACGAGAGAATACGTCACAGAAGGTATTGGAACAAGCAGAAAGTTGGACAAGGAGCGAGGGGAGTAGGTTGTTGCGAGATCTCTTGTCGATATTCCGGAAGTCGAAATAAAAATAAGCCATCGAAGCGGACCCTGCGTCATACAGTATAGTAATATCTTGGATTATTGCGGAACTGCTCAGTATTCTTGAGTTCCCTAGAGCTGCGGGAGTGAAGAAGCGACTGACCATAGAATGCTCTTTCCAGAGCCCGCTATGTAAGAGGCGGTCCATCAGACCATCGAGGCCATCGACGGCAGTAAGAGGGACGTACGTTTCCCATGGATCCACAGCAGGGAACCAGCCACCTTCCATGTCTCAAAGACGTTGCCTTTGAAGAACCACTTCGCTGTTCCTTCGTGTTGATATTCGCACACGATTTTGTGATTTGTGGACGGATCAGGAAGAGATTGCCATTTTCTGAGGTGCTCTCGTAATTGCCTCCCTGTGATCGTGTTAGGACGAGACCGTCGGCGAAGACGAGACCGATGACGAACTTTTTACGTGATCCAGGCTTTCCGTCGTGTGTTGCGCACCGTCGATGACCATTTGCACCTTTGCCTCGACCACTTCGACTTTTTTGTTGACGTCATTCACCTGGGCCCCGACGCCTTGGACTTTCTCGTCGACCCCCACCAATTTCTTGTCGATGTTGTGTGCAACCTTCAGCGCCTCCGCACTAGCCATTCGAGCCTCTTCATTCGTCATTCTGTCTAGCTTTTTCAGACCATCCTCCAGCTTCGTTATTCCCGCCACCTTCTTTAGAATTTTTTCTGAATATACATGAGTCCCGAGCGACCTAATGTGATGTATAACCTCACTTGCTCGACTCTGCTTCATTTCCTTTGTGGCGGTCCCAAGGATATCCAGGACCTCGACCATGATCTTCGCCATCATGTCCGTCATTGCTGGTGTCGGTAGGATATCGGTATAAACTTCAAGTCTTCGAAAGAAATTTCCAATGCACTCGAAGACTTCGATGAGAACATCTTGGCTTGCTTCGACGTCCTTAGCCGCCTATAAACCCTAATGTCACGAGAGCCGGCACGAGTGAATAAGCCAGGGCACTCACCAAGAGTAGAACACCGGCGCCAGCAAAAATTACTTTGGCGGGAGAGAAAACCTGTCGGAATCGGCATAAGAGCGATATCCTCGACAGATAGATTGACATTTACCAAGCCCACACCTTCGCCGAGTGTCGCAGAAAATGCACACAGAACGCTGATAGTTGGATTAAGCCAACTTCTCAATCTCTCATCGCCGCTCCGAGATTGGATGAACTGGTCGACCTGGCCTTGAAGTATGGTCAGAATAGCCGCGGGAGAGTCGCACGCTTGGAGCTGGCTGGCGAGAGGATGAACGGTAATATCTTGTTTGGTCGTTTTTTGGTATGCCTCGAGAGCTTTTTCAAAAACGACCTTAAAATTGGAAGACGGTGCTGTCTTGGACATCGAGCTAGAAGCGAGAAATTGACTTATGTTGGGAGAATGTCAGTAAGATGGCAGATGAGAGGTGTGGAAGGCACCGGTGGGCATGCGCACGGCCTCTGCCCGTGGCAAGTTCCGGAAGGTGTCTAGGCCTTACTGGATACGGATGATAGACGCTCAAAGAATCAACGTAACGACACCGCCCCAGAGGGTGCATAAGCGAGAACTGAGGGGCAAGCGAAGGCAGTGACCCGACATTGCCAGAAGGGGTGACGGTGGTGGCGCATGTCCGGATAATCGGGAGCCAGGCTGAGCGAGATCGAGACATCTATTCGCTGCGCTAATGATTCCGCATAGTGTTCGTGAGAACCATAGTCCAAGCTCAAAACGTCCAAGCCCAAAACCAAAGAGACATGATGGTTCCGAAACATAACCAACCTATAACGACAAACTCGTATTCTCGACAAGGTTAGTACTAAAGTAAAATATAAGTTTACAGTAACTCACTCGGTTCAAGTTATCCCAGACTCCCAGAGTGATTAAACTCTGATCGCTACTGTAACTCGGACCACGCGCTGCATAAGGCACTGCATTTATATAACTGGCACACCCCTACTGTAATCGGCAGTGGACTGCACTTCTGCGTGTGGGGATGGATGACAGCTAACCATAGTGGCAAACAAACATCAGCAAAAAAAAGAAAAAATTTCGGCGCTTGCCGGGACCCCAAATTGCTTACAGGAATTATGACCTTATTACAACACAAAATAATCATTTGTAATTCTACTGCAATTCTCGTGTCCATTTATAAGCGATCGCAACTTCTATGTGCTTTTATCGCAAGTGCTTGAAAGCGCTTACCAACTTTGATAATACTTGTGGCCTATTTGCTATATGCAAGCAGCTCAAATATTATCCGAAGAGCATTGAATAAAGTAATTCAAAAGATTTCAAAACCCAGCTAAATAAACGACCCCAGTGATGTGAGTCTGGAGTCGAGATTCGTCATCGAGTCAGGGGCGCACATCCCCGCCCTCGCGTGGTCATAGTTGTCGGGTGCAGATGGAAGTTGCGGCTCATGTAACCCCTCGCCCCACTGTCTCGCCCCGCTGTCGTCACTGGGTACAGTACATGGGGACGTAACGGGCATTGGTGAGCACCCCGCCCAAAGTCTTGTCATATCGTGGAAAGCACACGGGGGATGCGACTCGCATTGTCGTCCTCGTGTCGCGGTCGTCGAGTAGTGAGCACAGGTGTTGCATATCTGTAGATGGGCAGCATCACGTTGTTGTCGCCATTGGAGGTGTATGGCAGTTGAGGCTCGTGTCGTAACCTAACCTGTCCTCCGCCGCGCCATCGTGATCTGTGGCGTAAGAAGTTGTCGACCGTACTGGCAGACCGCCGCTTGCTGATGCTATCGTCATCGCGGTCGGGTACCTGGCGCGTACAGGGGTTGTGGCTCGCGTGTTGGTCGTTCAGCGACCGTCAATTGTGAAGTCGTACGATCTTGTCTCGGTGGGATGAGGGTGAGGATGAGGGGAGCTTGTGCCTGTGAGTGAGGCGGAGAGAACAGGACCGTAGGCATGTTGCTTGTGGCTGGCATCGACACAGCTGCGTCATTATCGTCACAAGTTGTCCACTCACCGCTGTAGGGATGTGAGGGTCCCGGGGGTCCGAAGGCGGAGAGGGATTTCGCAGGGGTTAGAGGAGGTGAGATGGAGGCGAGACAGGGATCCGAAGCGTGAGCGATGGCGAAGTGCCGATGCAACAGCAATCGAGTCGCGGTACCGGGAGGATGCGTACGAGAGCTGGAGACCAAGAATGCGTACGCGAATACGAGTCGAAGGGGATAGAAACGAGAGCGAGCTGAAGGAGATGAGAGTTTGTCAGACTTGCGAGTCCTGGATGCCGTCGAGTGGCCTGACCTCAAGAGCGAACAATAAGAAAAGGGGGGGAACAACACTGGACATTCAGCAACAAGAATATGTGGTTTAAATACAGGCACCCGTAGCTACCACAGGAAGGGAAGGGTAGGGTAAGAGGGAAGGTAAAAAGGAGGAAAGGGTGGCATTGGAAAGACGAGGCGCGAGTCGATCGAAACACGGCAACGAGGCGCGAAGGGGTAAAGCAAGATGTGGGCCGAGACGGAGACTAAGGGAGCCGATACGAGACAATGGGACTATAACGAACGGAGGCCGGTTGTCGTGGCCGACGGCAGCGCGCTCCTACATTGTTGTTACAAATCAGTAAAACTGAAATTAAAGAGATAAACCGCGCCTTTGCCAATGACAAAGGGGCAGCGTGGCCGAGGCGTTCCATGAGCGAAGCGAGTTGACAGGGTGAAAGGAGGAAGGCAGTGGTGGTTGGTTGATACGAGGTGGTCGGAGGGCCTGGTGGACAAAGGTGACTCGAGGCGCGGGGGCACGCGGCCTGTTTGCGAGTGGCCTAGGAGCTATCTTGCGGAAATCCGGTGGACTTGAGACGTTTGCAGCAGTAAGAAAATAGTTGCGTATACGTTGGACAAAAAAAAACCCAAGTCGCGCTGTTTGTTGATTGGTCTGAGCGTGGGAATCTTCTTCTCGTTCATTTTTGTTCAATTCATCATTTTTGTTCATCTTGTCCCCTTCCCTGCTACCACAACCTCACGCGCTACCTCTGGGCCCACATCGATATCTTTCCAATCCCTCCCCCATGGAACCTTTGTCTTTTCTGCCTTATACCCCTGTGCCTTACCCGAATTGATGTTGAGTCTGGCATTAGATCCTCGTCCAGCACAGTGAACATAGCCCTCACACAGCGCACCGGACCTCAACGAGAGAATGGTGGGTTGTTGAAAAGTAGAGAAACCAATAAGCTAATGGAGGAACTATGTGGCCTGTGATGGGCAGTGGATACTGCCGCTTCGAGGTGCGTAAAGTACGCCACAATATGCACTGCAGTGCATTGTTGACTTTTCTTCCTTCCACATGCTTGCGGAATCTCATAGCTATTCAGTCGCTTTCATAAGTCTCATCGCATACACGTCCCTGCTTTAGGCGTTTCCTAGCCTTCGTTGCTCATCCACTCAATACAAGCTTCAACATTCTCCCATGACGACATGCCCTACCTTTCCACATCTACAACGCGCTCCTGGATCCCGCCAGCGGCGGCGCCAGCACAAGCCATGGGTTGCACATACTTGCGACGTCTTTTGCGGGATAGTTGTACGTCCTTTACCTCTCTCTCCGCTCCACCTGCCGACTGCCTCGCTCTCCGTGCAGAGGCTGGACCTATGACTACGATCTCGCGGATATCCACTCGCTGCCTCTGCATCGCAGACGACACAGCCTTTCGTGCCCAATGTGATCACCACAGCCTGGTCCATCTAGCCGTCTTCGACTTTGACCTACTTTTCAGCTCGACGCGGTCCTCACTGCACAAGCACGCCCACTCTTCACGCGCATCCGAATATTCCTACCTGGCGGGATGGACTATTCGCACGCCTGGCAGCACATAGTCACTGCACACGATCGTCACATGTCCACGACACAAGTCGAGTGCTGGATCATTGACGGTAAGCTTTCCCCCTCCACCCTTCCTACCAAACCCTTGTTAACAGTCAAGCACGCGCAGTCCGCGCGTCATCTCGTATGCACCTTCAAGTAGCGGTAGCCCGAACGGAAACTGTTAGTAAGCCCCCTTCCTACTACCTGTCAGTTGCCATCGCCAGGGCCATGCGAGCCCCGATGCCCATAACAAAGACTGCACACAGCTGCGGGGGTGCATCAACGCAAGCCAGATGTGACGACCACTACCACCACTACAGAGATGCGATTACGAAGGCGGCGGCGGTGCAAGGATGGTGATGCGGTGGTGACGACGCGACGAGAGATGTCGCATTATGCCTTATTACACTGTTCACTGTATTTAGCCTACTGGGAAATATATATTATAATGTGCGCATTTCAGACGCTTGTAAGTATTTGCAGACAATTGATTTCAGTGCTTAGAATCTCCAAAAGTAATCATAGTTCCCGATGACAATTGAAAGCGATTATGATTCACCAGAACAGTTGTGCCATGTTATGGTGAATTGCCAAAACGACATGACTCGATAAGATCTTATAATTCCAGCCTGGCTTACATGACTTGTGGCAAATATAATATCTTATAAGCATTTAAAATTTTTTATCTTTTTTGCTGATGAAGGTATCTAAGCGCCAAGAAAGGGCATGCATGGCCCACCAATGGTATACCGTACTATTTCTGGACTGTGGTATCTCGCAAAAGTGATCCGAATAAATGAAATATCTTGTCCTTGTCTGACTGCAAGGTACACCCAGGTGACCTCCAATCGGATATCTGGCTCGATCAGATCCTCTATCTCCTCTTCGAACGCAGACTATCTTTTTGGGGCTCCTTGAAAAAGCGGCACCACATGACCATAGCGGTGGTTGAAAGACTTATTCAAGGGCTTATAGCGCTTATCGATTTCGCACACCGTCCTCACACTTTGTCCATATAAAATAAATTGTGCATATACAGCACACGTTCTGAAAATCATTGGATAGCAAGTGCCACACTCACAAGATAACAGTAGCTGCACATGGTCCGGCTTACAAATCATCATCCATCATGTCAATGAGGCTTGTCCGCCACTTTCACTTTCTCAAGATCCGCCAGTTGGATTTACCTTGATGACCACCATTGATGGTAACTTTATCACGATTAAATTTAGCTGCGATCCCATATCTCTCTCGCTGACGGGACAGCCGCAACCCGCGGACTTGTTTGCGTAGGCTCGGTCCTTAATTGTTGTATATACAGTTTCACCTTGGGAAACCCGAGAGCTGCAGCGGGATTACGCTCGTGCCAGGGGACATCCTGCACAGACAAACCTAATTCTGCGCATTGCGTTGCCTGCGAAAGAATCCGCAGTTGAAAGGCGAGCTAGCTCGAACAAGGCCGAACAGGCAACTCGTTGTGATATATCACCACAGTGCAAGCCAGAGGGGAAAGGTAAGGAATCCCAATATACAGCACTGTGTCTCTCGTGGGAGTCTCATAATCGTGGGTGGCACATTAGATAAGTCTGATGAGCTAGCTTCGACCCGGGCCATTAGCGGTCCTTCCTGACTTGCTCATCACTTTTAAATCGGTCAGTTTACAAAACCTCGCCGACATGGGAAAGGAGCTTACCCTTCATCATCACTCCGCGAGTCCTCGGCCCCCTCACCCTTCAATACGCGATATGCTACTCCGAATATCAGGTACGACCAGATGCTCTGAATTATCTATGACGCAGGGGAATAAATTGTGTCATAAATTGTGGGTGAACCAGCGCTCTCACCTCTAAAATGACGAGAAGGACAACAAGGGTGGTGTGTACCTCCTTCGTGAGCCAGTAGCCGCGCTCGAACTGGCCAAATTCCAGTTGTGTCGTCACGCCCCAATAGGCTGATGCGATAACTTTGCAGAACAGTACGTGACGCGTTACAAACCAGGAGAGCATCCACCACACAAATGTTACGTCACATGCGATCTGGTAAGAGAGGTACCGCAGCATTTTGGCGACCTTTGGGAGATGCGTGTTAGCACTCAATTAGAATGACCGCAGGATGGATGTATTACTGGGAAGAAAATGTCACACCAATCCATGAGTACCATGATCAAACACCCAACGCGCGTGAAACCGTGATAGTAACTCCCGACGATCAGACTGATAGTGATAACGTGGTGAGCCATCATTTGCCAGTGGTCTTTGCGTCGGGCCTCGGCATTGAGAAGAAGTACGGCGTGAACGTATAAGGATATCTGCATCAGGTAATAGAACTTGACGATACCAGCAAGTGGTACGTGAGGGTATCTGGCCCAGAGATTGGAGGGAAGATAATAGTGAATGTACTGTGCCGCAAAGATGAGCAAACGTTTTCCGAAAAGAAATGAGATGAGAAAAACGTACCATCCCTAGTGACCATTGAGTAGTATAGTAAATGACCTGCCATCCTTGCTCTGCGAAGCGAGTGACAGAGTGACGAATTCGACGTGCCGAAGGCGAGTTCGCGGGAGGGCGGACCGCGACGAGCTTCTCTGCGCTACTATTTATGGCAACAGGTTCGTTGACCTGGCTGTTAGCGTCGCAACCGACAGTATTGTTTGAGCGCGGTTTCGAATCCGGAGTGGAAGAACCAGACTTGAGAGCCTGACGATGACGCCAGTCACGGGTAAGCTTCCAGTGGGCAAATGGCTCCAACACGAATATACGAGCAGCATCACGGAGGACGGCCATGACAGCTATGAATGTGACGATGAGGCAGACATCGCGGTAGCCGATATCGTAATAGGAAGAGTCGGGGAACGAGTCGGGATTTAGGGGAGGGTCGACAGAGTAAGAGAGGGTGACGAAGGGCACGAGGAAGGAAGGGAGTCGGTTAGGGTCAAAGAAATAGTCCATGTATCAGGTTTTGAAGGGTACGTCGACGTGTCAATGGTCATGAACAGTCAAGAAGACCGAGTATCAGGTTCAAAAACACGAAGAACACTGTGAAAATTTCGTGATTAAGAGGAGGGTCGGTTAAGAAAACATGAAGTTACTGACACTCTAAAACACCTAACCTGAGACCTGTCTGAGGTGTCGGAATGGCAGGAAAGGCGCTCAGAGGCTTTAGAGGGGTGAGAGTACTTATGTACCGAGAGCAGGAGCGCGGAAGAGCAGAGTAACCTAGAGAGCTGTTCGCCAGTGACCAGGGGCTGCCCCTGGCCAATATATTATTATTTTAATTATTTAATTAAATTTTAATTATTTTGTGAACGTGTGTGCAGACCGTGGGAATCAAAGCAGCCACAAGCAGGTCACGCGTTTGTCAAACGTGCACGGATCTCCTCATACAGTATCCTCATGGCCGAGACGATCCAGCCAAATACAACTCTTTACATCAACAATCTTAACGACAAGATCAACAAAGATGAAATACGCTCCCAGCTTTTTGCGCTTTTCACTACTTATGGAAAGCTTGTCGATGTTGTCGCAACTAAGACACCAAAAATGAGAGGTCAGGCCTTTCTGGTCTTTACTGATCTCGCATCTGCCACGGCTGCACTGCGTGCATGCGATGGGATGGCTTTCTATGACAAACCTATGGTTCGCTGTTTTTTATTTAGTCGTGTCTTGTCACTTACACTAGGTCCGTTCGTAGCGCATCTCATATGCAAAATCCAAGTCTCATGCGACTTTGCGCCGTGAAGACCCCAACTTCGTACCCCCTAACTTTGCACACGCCTCTTCTGCGAAGCGCGTGCGTGAGGCGGAGGAGTCTGAGGTGCGCGCCAAGCGCGAGAAAGCAGGGGATGAGGACGGTGAGGAGATGGACATCGACGATGACGATGAAGCGGCCCCCCCCGCTCCAAGTACTTCTAACAGTATGTCGAATATTTTCACTGTGCTTAGTTACGGAATAATTTTACAACCTCTTGTTCATCCTGTCCATTCAGCACAAGCGCAGCCTTCCAACAAGTTATCATGTTCGAACCTTCCACAGGAGGTTACCAATGGTGTCCTCGCGGTGCTATTTCAACAGTACGTTGTGATGCGTCTATCTACCCTACAGCTTATTCAAAACATTCAGATACCGGGGTTTTCAGACGGCACAAGTCAAGCCGTCTCCAAAACCCAATGCTGCTGGCGAAAAAGTCAAAACAGCGGAAGTTGTCTTTGAGAACGCACAGCTGGCTGCGGCTGCAAGACAGATGCTAGATGGCTTCCAGCTCAAGAAAGGATGGAACATGGCGGTCACTTTTTTACCATAGGCAGGTGTTGTGGTCTGACCTTTGACACTTATGAAATCAATCACACTCCCACTATCTTCTTTCAACTGGCCTGTCAACTGTATTCTTGTCTCGGCCCTAGAAATTTGGAAATCCTACCTCACGGCTAACACCGGTGTTAGGTGCATCTGCTGTCTTGGCCATCTAGTAAGTACCTTCGGATTCGAAGCACCGACCTACCTCAATGTAAGCGGCATGCGCCACCCAACTAGAACGTAAACTGACTATGAAACTTCATCAGTTCAAGACTTTTGACTCGCGGCTTGTCTGGAAGTAGGGGTTTGGGCTCTCTTGGCACTACGTTCATCCAACTGAGCTCGCCCATGTGCACGCGTGGCGCATGTAATCGGGCATTACGGGACATCATTCCCGGTTTGACTAGCTTTAGTGAGAACTATCCACGCAGCCAATCCACCTTCACTCATTGTGCCTGATACTATTCCGCGGCGAATTTCCTCCCAAGTTTGATAGCGTTGAAGCTCCGCGAGGTCCCGCGGCAGTCCAGTCGCGAACATCTGTTGGCCAGCGAATATCATGGACCACACGCTTCACGAAAGGGGCAAGCAACGTGACAGCCGGCACATGATCATGCTTCATTAATTTCGAAAAATAGCAGAGCTCACGACCATCCTCGATGAGACAATGGATAAGCATCACTACTTGCTTGTGGAGTACCGTGACTTCCGTAGCGAACTCAGGAACTGTACCGCCTCGGGTAGAGCCGCCCACAACTGTATGTCACACGCGGGGATGAGCGCGATGGCTCCAGCTGACCCTTGAGGTACATTCCGAGCCTCCGCAACGTTTCATCGCAGGAGTATCAACATCGGCTGCTCACGAATTGCGTGATTCAAGCGCAATCATGACACCTTCGATAGGCAGGTGAACAGCGAACGTAACTTCTCTTATCGTATGTCCCTCGACGAAGGCGAGGAATAGGATCTTGAGAGGACATTCGACTCCGTCTCCATGGGATAAGCCAGCTGTTACCTTGCGTTTTGCGTGCGCCACGAGGTGTAGTACATAGGACTTTCAACTCGCAACCGTCTCAGAGACTAAGGGGAACTATCACTCACAGCATTTACCGGCCCGAGGTGATTTGCGCTAATCCTAATGTGCCTATGACCGGGTGACCCCTCCAGCCATCTATTTATTATTCCCCGAGCGCCGACGCTTATCAAAACTACAGCCATCTTGTGGCCTGATGAATCTGGTGTAACTATACACTCTACGACCCATCACACACTATGACCTCTCCCTCGAACCCATATCTAGCCGGGGATTGATTGTGCATAACCAAAGTGGTGTAGAAGTTATATCGCCGCTGCTGTCAGGGCTTGTTTTCGAATTTTCGAAGTCCGTCACTGACGCCGCTGGCTCCACCTGACTTTAGTAGCGGCCCTCGGTTAGCGCTGAGAACGGTTTCACCGCGTATGTTAGACTCTGGGGACAGAACCAGTTACGCCTGACAAAACGAAGCCCGTTCAAGTACTGGAGAGATATACAGTATTGCTTGTTCATTTCCCGCTTCCTTGGCGTGCTGGTGTCCTATCAGTTGACCGGGAGCGCCATATCGAGCGCATACACCCGGGGAACGTATGGCTCTCAATTCTGTCCGGCCCCTGCTATTCGACGTCTTCCCCTGTAATCTCGGCGTGCGCTCTATTCATTACCTCAAATTTTGAAGCGGAGTTTGTGCTGTGCAGCCCGGCAAGGACGAGCGCCTGTTGGGAGCCAAAGTATGTTCGCCTTCTGGTTAGATACTGACGCCCCTCTTTCGAAAACCCAAGTCCGCTTCTCGTACTCCGAAAGACCCTCGCACATTTCATGACGCTCGATGCCACCTACAATCGGTACACGTGCTACCCGGTCGCCGAATTACTGGCATTCCTGACCCGAAATTCCCGTTTATTCCCTTTCTCCACTGGCCCCCTGCGCGTACGCCGCTGTAGGGTTCCATCGGTGTTTCTGGTGCGGACGTAACGCTCGGTGCTCCTTGTGAAGACAACCCCAACTTGGAGCTGTCTTGACGCGTCCCAACAGCTGTAGGTCTGACATTCTAGTCGTCACGTCGTTCTATCTTCACCTTTCCCAGACGCGCTGGATGTCGGGGTGTAGGATCGTCGAAAACTTCACGCGATGATTGTCTTCATCGGGGCTGTCTGCTTAGAAAATTGCATTGCAACGAATGGTATTTAGAGGGTTCGGGGTATCCCAAGACTTCACTCTCAACTCACTACGAGAACTAACAACAACGCAATGGCAATCAGGACCTGGTAGGTGCATGTCCTTAATATTAGCGAGCTCTCTCATGAATGCGCGGAACTTCTGCAGATCACGTCGTAGAATTCAACAATCGGCTGCAAAAAAGCCGCGAAGGAAATGTAGCTGCTAAGCTCACCTGGGAAATGACTCAAGATGGCCCCAACAACCAGGCTATTCACACGGCCACTGCTATATGTAGGTACAATACAGTTCGATGAGACGCAAGCTAACTAAACGTATCTGCGCTTTAGTCCGCGGCGTTACTCTTGGAAGCGGCCAAGGTCTTTCTAAAGGCCTCGCGAAGCGTGCGGCAGCGGAGCAGGCCGTGCTTTATCTTGATGAACATGGGCTCCCGGAGAATCGGGATTAACCCAACTCAAGTAAGGGAGGAGAACGCCACTGGCTAGAATTTGTTGTCTGGATTGATGCGAATAATACTTCTTGCTCTGACGACGCCTGAAAACGCCTACTAAGGACGGCATCCAAAGGAAAGGTAATCCGATATCACGGCTGGTAATCATCACCCCGTTATTCGTTTTGTTCATCTCTACTTGCCACATCCACGACGCGATGTTATGACCTTCCCGGCTATATTCGCATCGACAGCGTGGACATTGCTGCCGCCCTGATATTCTCACAGACGCCCTTCGCTTAGAGGATGTGCTTCTTGCCCGTGCCGAGTGACTTCCTCAAAAGTGTACCGCCAGCGTCGCAGAGGGGTTTATCATGGGCGGCTTGACCTAAATGAGGAACTGCGACCAACCGCCCGGGCGGCGTACCAGCGAAACGCCGGAAGCTGGGGGGGAGAGGAGCGCCCTTCGTGAAACACCCACGAAATGCTAGTAGCGCAAGCCGACACCGCACGAGCACCGAGCCCAACCCGACAACACCGTGTCTCCACTAACATTCCGAACACTTCGCTGTTGACGTCGCACCGCGAGGCTAGCCACGAGGCACCTCTGTAGATTAGGGACACAGCAGCGGAAACTCGTTTGTATCGTATATAAGGATCCACTGGGACCTTCGCCTTGCTGTAGTACTATGGAATCCACTTAGCCGCCTTCTCTCGGCTTCACGCAAATCCCTAAGCATTACTCATAGCATAAGCCACGTCGTGACCGTCTTCTTGTACCTCGGTCTCCGCCTCTATATCGATCAATTTATCTTTGATTAAATTCCAAATCCAAAATCTGAAGTCCACGGCTTACTCGAACACGTAATCGCAGCTGTCTTCACACCACGATGGTCGCGAGTCCCGCGCGACCGTCTGCCGGCCCTCGCAGCGGGGATATTCGGGGATATGCGCCTTCCTCGTCACGACCCGTTTGGCCAAGGAAGGACCAGATAGGACATGACGACACGGTGGTATGTAATTTCTCTCGCTCGCTGTCTTGTACCCACTGACGTGCCCTGAGATACGGGGCGCTATCATGTAGCAGGGGGCCATAATAGTATGTCAATTTGTTCTGTTGGAATTCTCGTACCGTGTTATCTTCTGAACTTCGGACTGTTACAGCCTCCCCAGGACCCGTGTAAGGACCAGTGCGGCGATTTATCAAGCGCTACGTGTCTTGCAGCGCTCGCAGCATCTGGACTGCTGGGCTCGGGGTATAGGAGGGGGGTTCAAAGTCCGCAGGTCGAGCCGCGTGTGATGCGCAAGGCTGACAGGCGTTGGTCGACCGCATTGCTCTGGCTTGATTGGCGCCTGAGTTGTACCCTGTAAATCGAGGGGCCTGCAACGCTGAACTTTTTGTGCTTGTTTAATCTCGCAGGCTCGGCCCGGGCATTGATCCGTGTCCAGTAACCTATTGCATCTATCATGAGGTTGACTAAGGCGAGATCTGTTTCTCGACTCTCGAGAGCCTAGAATCCCTCCCTCTTCCGTGAGCGCACGCGGGACAAACAATGAGGGAGTGCTGGGGTGTTCCTTGCCACAGCGTGGAATGTCCGGGGCTTTCTTTCGACCGAATTGAAGTGCACGAGGTAGCCGTCGAACAAGATATGCCTTTTACGGAGCTGAAAAGCGCTGAAATATCATTGTAGGCATTTCGCAGTGTGCCTCAATTCAGTCGCAGAAATCTGACCAATCAGATTTCGGGATTTACAGCAAGCGATTGAATTGGAACACATCGTGAAATGCTCACAGTGTATATATCCAGCTCACTGCATTCCTACTAGACACAGGCCTAGACAGCCTGTTGCCGTTAATCACTTCTCTGCGCCGCCGACCCGTTGTTCATTGAGAAATCGAGGGAAAAAAGGTTTTCGCAACTCTGTCTGACGAGAGGAATTTAGCTGCTCACTTTGCCTCGCGATTGGCTTCGGATAACAATAGCATGTGCTAGAGTGGCTGGCCATTCAGCGCAGACTCGGATTCAAGTTGTTGTAACGAGCGCTTGCTTCAAGTTGGAACCGCAGACGCTCGCAGTCGGCGATGCCCGCATACGTCAAGACGAGAATAGCTCGCCTTGTACACGGTTAATCACCGGTTGGCGGACTACAGCACCCTTGACTTGCGTTTCGCCCAGTCCTGGGACCGTTCCGTCTACCTGGCAGCTTTGACAGCCGTTTTCCTTTTGCCTCATTGGGCTTGATATCAAATCGATCGACCACTTGTCCGACTTTTCATCCCGGTGTTTCGGGAAACAAGGGAACACGGCGCCCTTTCTTGCGCCGTTGACTGGAGGCAGCACCGAAGCTCGAATCGGGCTGAGGGAAAAGAGTCCATCTGTTTACAGTGAGTGTCATTGCCTACAGCTAATTTGCTAATCAGACTACCGCCCAAGCAAGGAGTCGAGTACACGGGTTATTGTCGGGATTTTGTTTCATATTTCTCACAGATTTCCGAATATCTCAAGACGCACGAACACACAAACCCTGTTTAGGCCTTACCCTGCAATGTCTTCAAAATCTCTTCGGCGAGTGGCCTGGCAGATGCAGGATTCTGCCCGGTGAATAGGTTACCGGAATGCGCGACTTTTGCCTGGGGAGGAATCTCTTAGTCAACGAGCGCCGCGAGAAGTCACATAAGTCAATACGAACACAGAATAATTTATCCGCCTTCTCATATGTCCCGCCGAGTAACTTGATGCGGTCTTCGAGAAGGAAGGGCACGTCCTGAAAATCTTTCGTTATGGTTGACCAGTGTTTGAACGTACAGGCCTACTTACCTCCACCAAACCAACTTCTTTTTCTTCGTTGTTAGAGAAGCCAGTCACGACCTTACCGTCGAAGATGGACTTTCCATCCTCTCCCGTGACACCTACGAGGGCACTTTACAATCCCCCTTTCTATCAGACGTCATGCGCGCAGTAAGGTTACACTTTGGCGCTCACGCAGGGCCATGGCATACGGCACCGACAACCTTCCCGGCGCGGTAGAACTAAAAGCGATTTCAGTGACCGAGGATCTTCGAATGCGATTGAGACGTACTTTGTTTGCCAGCTCAATGTTCACCTCGTCTTTCGCGAGATCGATTACAGGCCCATGTCCACCGACGTAGAATATCGCCAAGTAATCAGAAAAATTGACTGTGCTCAGAGGCTTTGCATTCTCTAGAAGTGATTTGGCGGCAGGGTCGTCATTCAAGAAGCGTTTGCTCTCTTCGTCGTCTTTGGAAAACTGCCGAGAAACGAAGACCATCGTAATCGTATACAACTACGGGGATAAGCCAGGATCACCTCGATACTATAAGGATCCAATGGGGGATTCGGTCCACCGGGGGCGGCAAAATCGATGGTGAAGTGCGGGGAGAGGATGTAGTACGGATGGGCTGCCTCAGAAAGGAACCACCCCTGTGAGATGTACTCAGCGTATGTTCAGAGCAATGTAATACTTTGGTTATATTACAGTTGGTCTGCCTTTGAGAGTCTTTGGAGCAGAACTCAGAACAAAGAGGATTCGCGACATGATGGGAAATCACTGAACCCAGCTACCGTGACCCCCTGTTGATGCATATGGGAACCATCGCGCTTAGATTGTACGTCATCGGAAACTTGGCGCTTCTTAGTCATAACACAAACGCAATGACTTAGTCTATTTCGTCATGTACGGTAAAAGCCCTACTGGTTAATAAGAGTAAGAGTCGCTTTGGTTCAATGTCTTCATCCAGGTGTGAGCACGAGAATTAAATTCCCTTCTTGCGACCAAGCTCGCGCGACCGTAGAGCACCGGCGTGGGAACCGTGATCGTGTCACATGTTGCTCTTACTAGGGTGAAAGGAAAAGCGATAACGATAATCATCGACTTGACCATGTCCACCTTCTTCGGCCTGTAAGAGCTCCAATCATCATCTTCAACTCAGATTGATATACCACTTGACAGAGGCAAGACGCGCACTTTCAAACCGCGCAGAGACATACCAGAGGGCACGAAGCAATACCAACTGAGGAAATATGCTGAGGCCACCCTAGTACGCCCCTCTTTGCGCTCAGTCACCTAAGACGTGCCAGGTTGACACGGGAAAGGGCTCCGGGAACCTGCGTCTTGCAGTTAAGCTCCCAGAAGGCGAGGATCTCAATGAATGGCTTGCCGTGCACGGTGAGTCTGCCTGGCCTGCCTTAGCACCGCATCAAAGGAGCGACGGGCGTTCCAGCTGTCGATTTCTTCAACCACCTCAACATGCTATACGGCACAGTGACAGAATTCTGCACCCCCCAGGAGGTTGGTCCTCTCATGTCCTCGAGCTTGGTCCCGATTGACGCGTCTGGTAGTGTCCAGTTATGTCCGCTGGTCCTCGGTGAGCTCTCATTCCCACTCGGTTCACGTAATAACTGACCATCGTAAATCAGGTACGAGTATCTTTGGGAGGACGGGGTGCGCTACAAGCGCCCCACGAAGCTTGCTGCCCCGGATTACGTTGATGCCCTTATGAATTGGGCACAGAATATCCTGGACGACGAGGCCGTCTTTCCTAATACCATAGGTACTACTTCCCAATCTTTTATCACCAGATTTGCCTCTGACGAAGGCACAGGCGTCCCATTCCCTCGCACATTCAAAGATACCGTGCGCACCATTGTGCGACGGCTGTTCCGCGTGTACGCGCACATATACAGCAATCATTTTGATCAAATTTGTGCTCTTGGGATTGAAGGTGCGTCTCCTCAATCCCCACTCGTTTCGCTGCTAACGGGTCGCATTCCAGCACACCTCAACACGAGCTATCGTCATTTTTTCCTTTTCATTAACGAAGTATGTCAATTCTACTCGCTGTGAGGAGTGTGGCTGATTTTATGTGTAGTTTGATCTCGTGGATAAGAAAGAGCTCGCACCGCTAGACGAGTTGAATGAGGCAGTCCTTGCTGAGGATAAGACCCGATGAGCATAGACCTATGGCCCTATACCCAGATCCACTGACATAGCACCTTATAGTTGTACTAGCCTTGCGTCCGTTGTTTCCAAATTGGGGGACTGTCATGTTGACAGACTGATGATCAGAATTCAAGCCTACGGACTGCGATTGCTTTAGCATTTCTGCTGGTGTCACGTGGTTTTAACAAACATCACAACTCCACGACAGCAAGCTTCTTTGCTTGACCCTGACGTAGCCGGCACTTCACATTGACAATCGATGTCTGATCGCAGGAGGGATGAAATAATCCAGTCAATATGTGTTCCGAGTCGCCTGCTCAGTGCGGACGGAATACCTCTCACGGTGAGGTCGCCGGGGGATCCCGCTCCACACCCGGTTACTTCAAATGGGACTAGCGTGGTCTGGATTCGCCGCAGAACTTGAATACGAACATTCATCGGACCAAGTCTGACATGTCTGTGTGGAAGATAAATCTCGCTAGCTCGAATTTACTCCATCGAACTCGCTCGTCCCACACAAACCGCAGTGCCGAGATATAGCATCACGTTTCCCTCAACCCCTCCAGGCGGATCAACACGTGTTTCAGCGACTGATGCGCCAGTGCAACAAACGTGTTTGTCTCTCTCCTTGTCAATCAAACATCGAGGCTGCGCAGGAACACTTCCGCGTCGCTTGCCACGAAAATGACACGGGCACGGGCAAAGGGGAAACTGGGAAGCGGTCCATGCCCGAGCACACGTGGTTTGATGGAGGGCACGAGGCCGTCCAACGTCACAAGAAAAAAAAAGGAAAAAAAGAATATGAACGTAAGCGTAAACGTAAACTGGGCCCCTACCGGATTCGTGGAGTCTTTTGTCCCCAAGAAGGTGCTCCGGACGGAATGGAGGACCAGACCTGGGCGCTTTTATCGGTCTCAAGGGGGGACGTGGACTGGTCCCTCGGTGATGGCGGCGCTAGGGGGGTTGTTTTCCGGAGGGGAACGAAATGTGGGCCTTGCCTTGCCTCGCGAAAGCCGCGTGGTGGGCCGCGCCGGCGCGAGAACAATGCCATCATATTATTGTTTACTTATCGGTCTCTGGAAGTATAAATTCCCTCCGCGGACCTTTCCCTCTGTTCTATCCTTCACACTACCACTACCCATCGTCCGCGTTTCCGTCTCTACTAACTCCGTCGAGCAAACCACCCTCTACTAAACCTAACAAACTAACGATCATGTCCAGCGAAGATATCACGGTGCGTAGTGCAGTCCCGTATCGAACAAGTTAATACTGACCACCACCTGTATTTCTTGTTTAGCCCGGCGACATCGTCACCGTCAACCACGGTGCATATGGCCGTCGCGAGGGCCTCGTCATTGGCTCCCACATCGACTACGCCGTACGTCACGTCACCTTCCTTTTCTAGCCGTCGACAACGTGCCCTTTTCCTGACGAGACTTAACTCTGTAGGGCAGGCAAATAGTCGAGGTCCAGTTTGAGCCCGGAGATGTGTACCACGCGTGGTACCCCTCCGTGACCCGCGTCAAGCGCACGATCTACACGCGACCCAAGCCCCGCACCATCGAGCGCCACGTCTACTGGTGATCCAGGCCTCCCCGGGGGCTCTTCGGATGGAACAATTCGTGTGTGGAACGCCATTATGGGAGCGACAGAGGCAGGCCCATTTACTGAACTCAGGAGTGATAGTCTGCTGGGGCATTCTTCTGGTTCATCTAGTACTCTTTTTTGTTTCCCATGATTTTTTTCTTACAGTATCGCAGAGGACGAGGACTGTGTGTATCATTATTATTGCTAGCCTCATTTTCCGCGTACGAAAAGTGATGTCTTAAACATCGAAATGCGATTATGCTTTCACGACGGATGCTATGTCTGCCAGTGTCTGAACATTTTTTGGAAAGGACATTTGCATTATGCATACGATAATGCAAACCCACAAAAAAAAGTTACAGTAAACAAAACTGGCAGAACATAAACAACAATTAGATAGTAATGAGGCAAAGACTCGGAGGCGGTTCTATCTATGCCCGAAGATCCACCGTCCGAGGGAGCGATATCGGCGGTTCGTCCACCACCGGCGGCTCAGGTATGGGCGACAGCGCCTTGACGGGTGCCGCTAAGGGTAACTCGACTGCTGGAGCGGTGGTGGCGGCAGGAACGTCGGGTTCATCGACCTCGAACGACGACTCGGGATCCACCACCCCCGCCTGTGCCTCCTCCCGCTTCACCGAGCTTCCTCCAAGCACCTCATCCGGCCCGAGCGACACGCTCCGCACAACCCGCGCCTTGATCACCGCAGTCGGAGGAAGTATCGCGGCCACCACCACCACCTTCTCCCGCCCTGGTCCTAATGGCTCGTGTATCACCGGGCCTTCTTGTATCTGCTGCGCCTTCTTCTCCTGCCCCCCTGCTGCTCCTGCCTCCCACGCATGCAGCCCCGCGCCAGTCCAAGACCGGCCCGACGCGTCCTCCTCGCCCACCACCCGCTCATAGTACAGCATAAACGCGCCCGCGCCCTCCAGCAGCACGGTCTCGATCCCGACCTCCCGCACCGCGTCGTCGCTCACGCGCAGCCAGCCCCGTCCCGCCGGCGGCGCGGCAGAGGGCCCCTCGTCCAGCCGTGGCGGCACGACGCGCCCTGCGCCGCGCGGCTTGCGCCGGAAGCAGACGTAGTGTCCGAACGAGTGTTGCCCGTAGTGGCACACCACCGCCGCGAGACGGTATAGCACGCGCGGGGGCGGTGTTTTGGTCTTGGAAGACGACGACGACGGGATCGCCAGAGAGGCGGCGGCGGTGGTTGGGGGCATGTGTGAGGAGATGGGGATTGAGGGCGAGGTGGAGAGCATGCCCGAGGTCGTGTACGGCGTCAGGTCGAGCACTTCTGGGAAATGCACGCGTGCCGTGTTTTTGGAGGCGTATGCGCCAAAATGGACGGAGCGGTTGAGGTGTAATGCAAGTACGGGTGGAGGCTGGTTGGGTGAGTCAGACGACACGGAGTAATAGAATGGGATAGAGGGATGACTTGCCCGCGCGACCATGGCCTGCTTCGTCGACGCCCGGGAGAACACCTTCTCCATCTTGACACCTTTGATGTCTTCTTCGATGCGTCCCTCGTCGAGTGCGGCCTTGAGGCGCGTGGCGAAACGCTTGACCTCACGCACGCGTTTCTTTTTTGATTGCGACACGGTCGACTTGCTAGCCGCAGCGGCAAGCCGTTCGGCGTCTTGCTCCAGTCTGTGCAGAGTGGCACGCATCGAGCACTTGCGGCAGATGCAGTCCGTGAGGACTTCGAGGCGTATGTAGTCCACGAGGCAGTCCTCGAGTCTGCAGCTCGCCTGTGACGCGGGTGCTCAGCAGAGGAGATGTGGAGGGAGGGGCAACGTACGCACGATGCGGGGGACGGTAAGCTGCCAGTTGTCAAACGGAAAGTGCATTACCGCCTCTGTATAGCCACACTCACAGCAGCTACGGCGGTTTGCAGTGAGGCCGTCAAAGACGCCTTTGGACACGTCGCAGCTTGCCGCGGCTGTCTCGGCAGACGAAAGGGAGGAGATGGCGGCAAATCCAAGGTCGCGTACACCCTCGCGATCGACAGCGGTCGCCTCTTTCTTTACGTATTCCGAGACGAGCTGGAAGAGCTCTTGCGCGTCCTGGTGCTCCCGTGACGAGAAGAGAGGAATGCGCTTTCCCGGTTCGGGTTGGGAGAGCGCCGCTATCATCTCGACAGGGCGAATGGTGCGATAGTGGGAAGAAGGGGTGTTTAGACCTGTTGTGGGACATGGTAAAGAGGCTAATGGACGTGACGGTGGCATATCGCACCATGCAAGAGGTCACGTAATGCGTCAACAACAGGCGTGGCAATGTCAACTGCCTCTGCTTTGGCGTGGATGGCGTCTATGTGGGGCTGTAGGTAAGACAAAGAGGCGAGGGCCTATGACGCATGGAGGTTAAGCGTCTAGCGGAACAGGGATGGGAGGGCGGGGCAGCGTGGTGAGCGCACCTGCATGGTTGAGTTCATGAAGCAATATGTGCCGGAGATATTGACGAGCCCGGGATAGAATGAGTAACTCTCCTCAACGTCTGGCGGTCATGAGCAAGAGGACGTGTCGAGTTGTCGGCACGCACCAGGGCAACCATCGGTCCTCGCTGCCAGCTGTTCCGCGCGGGTACGGATGGGAGGTATCTTCCTGGGATCAGATGGTGTAGACCCGTGTTCATAGAAGGATGACCAGTTCCAGGGGAGCGCCGAGCTGGCAACGGCGAGCATGCGGGAGACGAATGGGGGAATGAAGCGGAGATAGTTGCGACCAGAAAGCACGAAAAGTGGAACGACGAGGATGACTATAAGGGGCGCTAACTGCTGAAGGGCTTGAACTGATGACAGACGGGAGAAGAGCAATAGGACGGGCGTCGTCGTCATTTACTTAGACCGAGTGTGCTCATCATCCCGAGTAGCGAGCAGAGGCAAGACAAAGACGCACACACGGTTACAGTCTGACCTAATGGTAATCCTCTTATCACCTAAGGCCGTCGGTTCGATCCCTACCAAGGACGGACTAATAATCCCTATGCAACTCACATGGTTCGTTCCCAATCGCCATACCCTCTCCAGCCCTCACTGGTATCACGCTCGTCTCCCCTCCCTCTGTCCGGACACGTACCCGCAGCTCTTCCGTCACCGGATCTACGAAATGCCATTCCCCACATATCCCCTCCCCAAACGGGTGCGGGAACAATCCATCGTCCCCTTCCTCGTCCTCGCTCTCCCGTAGAAATGGATGGTACAACGCCTGCCGCGGCGTCGTCCGCTTGATCGACTCGGGGTGTAAGAGCCGCTCGAGGAGGTCGAGCGCTTGTTCCACATCTCTTTCGTGTTCTTGACCGTCTGCAAATGGGGATGGCGAGTGTGTCTCACGCGACACAGTGCCGGGGCCCGGTGACGACGAGGAGGACGGTGGAGGGGCGTAAGAACCCCCTCCCGAAGATGCCTCACTCAGACTGTAGGGCTGAAAGCGTGTGTCACTCTTGGGCGGCTCCCGCAGCTTCGGGTTCAGGGACTCCACGAATTCGCGCCAAGGCTTTCCTTCCGGTGTGATGGAGGATATGTTCGTGGTAAATGTCCGTGCTGTCGGAACAATCAGTAAGACTGCGCACGGGCCCGAAGTAAGCGCTAACAGTGTAGCGTTGCCGCCTTCTCCATTCTTCGCCGCCCAACAATGCAAGATATTTCTAAGAGCGCTTCCACGTCATCGTTCGACTGGAACAACGGAAACTTCCCAGTCAGAAAGAAAAGAAGTATCATCCCCGCTGACCACATGTCGATGGCTGTCAAAAACGAGGGGGTCAGCGTCCGCATTGGCTTCAGGAGACGGCACGACGGACCCCCAGATTGCTCGTTACATTTTAGTAGCACTTCGGGTGCACGGAACCCTCGCGTGCCTGCCCGATTCGCTTTCGAGTGCGGTCTGCGCGTTCAGCAAAACTCCGACGCGCCGCGTCCTGGGTGACTGTAGACCTACCTCGTATCTTTCTCGAGATAACCCACTCTATCGGACGTCCACCCGCTCCGCATTCGCGCGTCCTTTTGCTTCTTCCGGACAAACTCCGCATTGTATTCGGTCGTCCGCCGTAGTCGACCATGTGGGTATTCCCTTGTTGGCGCCGTGTGTAGGCATTTCCCATAATGCGAGTGCGGCTCCGTGCCCATGCGCTTGAAAAACAATGATCGATCGTCTGGACGCATACTTTGGGGCACTCACACAGGCCAGGCCGAGGTCCACCAGGGTTCCTACACCCCTGTGAGGATCGAATAGAAAGTTCGCAGGCTTGACGTCCCGATGGATGATGCCTCGCGCGTGAATATCCCGCAATGCACGGAACATGCACCTGAAGTACGCTCGTACCCCGGGCATCGGAAGCGTGCGGTAAAATGACTGCGAGATAATCAACCTCGCGCAAGCGAATCACGTCCGGACGTCTATGGTACGCACGCGAAAATCCTCGTGCGGGTGGTAAGGCATGACCACGACGACCTGATCCTCGTGCCGGAACGCGGTGATGAGTTGTGACACGTGCCGCGCGGCGCGACACGTCTCCAGGATAGAAATTTCGTTTCGTATTCGCTCCGGGTTGCTAGTCACATATATGCGCTTGATTGCGACGAAAACCTTCGTTCCGGGGGGCCGTAGCGCCGACTGGTAGTGTGCGGACGACTCACGGGGATGTAAGCCATGCCACACCGAATTGTCCCACTTTTCGTGATACCCGAGGTCAATGGCTTTGTATACCGACGAAAACGTGCCCGTGCCCAGGCGGTCGATGAGTTTGTAGTCTTGCGTGATGGCGGGGACCGCCTGCTCGAGGTCCTCGATTTCGAGCTCTATCTCTTCCTGCTCGTCTCGCGGCTTGAGGTACAGCGACATTTCTTCGTCGATGTCCCCATCTGCATCCGCGTCCGCGTCCATGTCGCTGTCTCCCTGAGAGTCGTCGCTATTTTCTCCGTCGTAGTCTTGTTCCCTATCGCCGTCGAGGTCATCGTCCAGGTCAATGAGCGCGTCCGCATCCGCAGTCCCTCGTGTGGTATAACGTGCGCCTGGGGCCGGCCGCTCCTGAAGAAGCCCAGCGACGTGTTTCTGGTAGCTCTTGAGGTCAGACACCTCCAAGTCATCTTCCGGCTCGTCCGAGTCGCGTTGATTTCCGGCCATCGCGCGAGCTTTACGATATCTGTGTAATGCGGCTTTGTTACGAGCATCCGAGGAAGGAAGTTCGAGGGGGTTGGAAGAGTGCTGCGAGAAAGCCCTGTATGATTCCATGCGGCGCTAGATGTATCGTGGTGGCAGCCAGACCTGCGCCTTGTGTAGTCCACGACACGCTATCACGTGCTGGAAGTATAGTGGCTCGGGTGTCAAAAGAAGAAAGACTCGGCAAACAAAAGAGAAACAAAAAATGACCACCGCAGGACTCGAACCTGCAACCTTTTGGTGCCGTCGGCGATCGAAGCCAAACGCGCTACCATTGCGCCAGGTAGCCTTATTAGTGGATAGTCCCGTTTTGAACTTGAGTCTTGTGAATCTGATTTGATAAGCCTTGTTAATCATCCGTCCGTCACCACAATCGCCTCTCGTCTCATACCACGTACACCACACGTACACCAGCGATGGCTCTCAATTGGACCATGCTCAATCCCAACCGTACTCCCGTGCCTCTTCCGAACGAAATGACAATTATGACGGTGGACTCGGGTGCGGATGTTTCTATTACCATTCCAGATACACCTCCCACTACTTCTGCAACCTCCGGCGGTTCTGGTGGCGAACGTAAATTGAAGAGTATAGGAAAGCTGTTCCTGACGGATAAACGCGTGCGTTTTTATATATAGTTAGTTGCGAAGGATACTGGGCTGATACATAGCTTATGATAGTTGATATTCGTCTCGGAACATGATGGTGGAGACACCGGATTCAACTCGTTGAATCTCCCCCTCCATTCTATACTCTCGACTAGGTTTGAACAGCCGTACCTGGCTTCCAACTATATGTCTCTCGATATTAGGCCCTCACCGGATGGAGGGCTCACATCCGGAACCAATGCAGAAATCCGCTTGAAGAATCAGCCCATCTTTCAATTTGTGAGCTCGTTGGAGAAGACCCGCGAGCGCGCGGTATACATGAGAAGGCAGATACAGGACGAGGAGGATATTCCCCGTATGCAGGCAGACCCTAATACGTCCTTTTTCGTTCTGATCTCGCCTCCAGCTGCATATGCATCGCCGCAACAGGGCCCGTCACGAGGTGGTGGCACTCCGATAGATGCTCCGCCGGGCTATGATGTGTAAATGATATTCACGATGGCTCTGCGATAGGGGAAAACTGTAGCTAACCAGTTTCAGTGGGTCCCGTTATTTTATTGTATTTGTGGATGTAATACTGTGCCTAGGTGGTTACTGTATCTTTCTCGTGACCACCCTGTATCCGATTTACCCCCGCTTCCATACCTCGAAACGCAGATAGGAACATGATTCTCCTTCGGACCAAACATAACAAGATAATTACGACTCCATCGACGTGCCAATAAAGCATGCATCCAGGTAAGGGTCGATATCGACCATCATCAATACCGGTGTCTTGAATACACACGGTATGGATCAGAGTCGCAGACACTCAAAAGATGCGACTCGGCTACTTCCTTGCTGACCAATGTGTTCTACAGTGCCCCACCTGTAGAACCACCATATCCTGTCCGAGATACCTTGTTTTGACCATGAAAGGTGCTAGTCAGGGCCATCAATGATGAGTGTTCAAGTACTATGTGGACACACCATACTTCGCCCTGTGCCCCCGAGTTCATGCCGCTTTCCGGGGACGCATTTCCTGAAATCGCCGTTTGGACAGACACCGACGAGATAACCGCTTGTGGAAACCCGTTCACGACATGGCAATCTCGTCAGCGAACCTTTTACAGTGAAATATATATTTCCTTTTCGGTCGATCTTAGGAACACTCTTTCAACGAAGCACATTCCGGTGATTTCTCTGGTTTCAACTACAACACTCAGAGCGCTCCGCTGAGCCCGGTGAATCCTGTGACCTGAGGTGCTGGGGTCTAGGGCACGTACCGTTTCTCACGGCGCGTTTCCGCTCCGGTAAGACACCACTACGGTGACTTAGACGCTGCCTCCCCGTGAAACTCCGGACTCTGCGGGATGACTACTGTCTAGGAATGTTGGGCTGTTGGTGTGTTGGGGGCACGGCACACACAACGACGGACTGTTGTACTTGGGACCTGCGCACACATATGGACCACCTGAACTCGAGCGACGACGGTTTAGTACGAGGAGCAATTCTGCTATTTAACATGCGTAGTGGCCTGCGAGAACGATTCACTCAGACAACCACCCACACTCAGTTACATCCCTATTCTTCAAATCCCTTTTATTCAATCGCCATGTGTAAGTAAATCTCTCATATACTCCTGGCTTAGATGCTGAATCTGCGTTAAGCTGATTTCGTCCGCGACCTTAACAACTTCCTGCAAGGCCACCCGTCCGGCAACCTGACACCGCAATTTTCGTGGGAGATGAGGCAAGATGGTCCTAACCACCAAATCACCCATCATGCCGTCGCAAAGTGTGAGTTTTTCAGTCACGTTGCAAGTCCTGCATGCTGAGCTACCATAGTTCGAGGCGTTGAGATTGGCCGCGGGAAGGGCGTGTCCATGGGCCTGGCGAAGAGGGAGGCTGCCAATTTTGCTCTACAACGCCTGAAGACTTCCAGTGTCTGAGACTTCCCTGATGCTGTTCCCATGGAACGAGATTATTGTATCATAGCGTCACTTTTAATTAGAGGACTCTAGTGGCAATGATGTACATAACCCTTTTGTTCCTGTAGCATGTTCGTTCCGATTATCTGTGTTGTTGTAATTCACTCTGGCTTGTGGGTCTCGGAAGTCTCGGACGAACCCTGGGGCACAATCTGTGAACTTTGTAGTCTTGGCGACCTCAAGGCTCCAAGGACCAATTAAGTGCTGTACATCCACCCAATGCTGTGCCTTATGTTGCTGTACCTGTCCGCCCACGTCGGCCTCTTTTCCTTTTAATTTTTCTACTCCCGGAGTGCAGACTCGTACCCCCGCGCCAACTTGAAGCCACATGTAGCACTACACTGCTACGACTAGTCTACGTACTATGAAAGACAAGGATTACTGTATCTCGCTCACTCCCGGGGATCGTTTTGTATTTCCATTGCCCGTCAGCCTTTCCGAACTTTTCTGATTCAAAGTGTCACAGAAAACCCAAGGGAAAACCCGAGCCCGAGAGTGCACGTGCCACCCAACGGAAGCGCCATCTCGCGCAGCCGCGTGCTTTCACTCTTCTTCCACCAATTGAAACCTACCACCACTGTACTAGCCTCCCTCCCCCCATACTGATCTGCATTCGTCATCGGCCGGTTTTACCGCAGCATCGTCCATCTATGGCCCTTTGATAGCACCCCTACTGCTGTCCTATCCAACTCTCTGATACCCTGACCCGCTCGGCTTTTACCAGTACACCGGACTTATGCTTGAAAGGGTACAGCAACAGAATAGAAGACAGAACAAAGTGATTGAGAGATCGATGGTATCGGAGCGCCTTACCCTGGGAAGTGGCTCCGGATTCACAATGGGATCTTTGCGGGCACCAAGAGCGCTGTAGTGCGTTTGTAACCCCCAACCGCCTAACGACCGAGTCACTCGTCAAGACGCTCTGTCTGTTGGGATGTATTTTGGAAGCTTTCTTTCCGCGTTCGGATCGGACGAGCCGGGATATCTCTCGTGCAGGGCCATTCTGGTCTCTCTACGTGTCTCCGTTTCCGGGTGGGGCATCCTGTTCTGTGCTTCAGCCACACCTGGTTGTATTGCCCCCGAAACTCGAGCTCCTGAGAAGCCTCGTCTGTAGGTCTGTCGGACTGTAGGGGTGTCATGATTATGCGTCATATCGTATCGTGGTGTCCAACAATGAGATTAGTGGCGACTGAGCACATATTTAAACCATAGTGCGGTCGTCGTTGAGTGGCATCTACATCGAACCTACAACTCCTCTAACTCCAATGGAAGGTGCGTCATGGCCCCCTCACGTACACTCAACGTCACTCATTTGTTTCTGATAAAGGCTCAGATCCTGTCCGCGACCTCAACAACTTCCTGCAGGGACAGCCCAATGGCAACCTGACCCCACTCCTGCAATTTAGGAGCGAGCAAACGGGGCCAAATAACCAGGCTACCCACCAAGGGACATACACCTGTTAGAGTGTTCTCTGTGTACTTCCAGACTTGACCTGTTGACGCGTTTGCTGCAGTCCGAGGCGTTGTCGTTGGGACGGGTAGAGGCACGGCTATTAGTGTGGCCAGGCGTGCCGCCGCCACTCAGGCCTTGCATTTCTTCCATACTCGAGGGGTACATGAGTGAATCCTTACCGTCGATGACGCCCCGACTCCCGAGAGGACCGATCCTACCCCATTCACAGAGTTCTCGCTCTCCGACTCGGCTATCTGTCACGCTAACAGACCTTTTTCTTCATTTCCGTGTGCGTGGGTACAGAACCCTATATGTTACACCTTGTTACAATGTGTGGCCCACCATGAACAATTCTTCCTTTCCTTTTTTTGTTTCTGTTTTGTCTCGGATATCCGTTATGTAAAATGTCTTGGTGTTGTATCAAAAGGTTCGAACCCAGCTGGCATTGGTATCTTGGCGCCCGCGAAGTTTTGCTAGATGCCGCTGCAGTGGCTGCACACAGCCTCGTTCTGAGTAAGAATTCCGAATCTCCGGCGCTATAGCGGAGCTTTTGGAGTAAGGGTCCACCTCGTCACATTGGCGTCTATCTCATGGATCGCATTGACCCCTACTAATACCCCTTACAAGTTAGGGGTGGCCTCGTGTTTGCTGCAAGGCCTAAATATCAGGGTCGGTTGTATGGTTTAGGGCAACAAGGCGATGAGGAGGCGCAGGCTCCGCGGCGTAGTTTCGCTGGGAAACCGGATGACACATCCGGTGGCAATAATAGAAGGGACAATCGGCAAGAGCCGACCAATGACTTCCTTCGCCTGTGAACGTTTTTTTTTTAATGCCGGGAAACATGACAAGAGCATAGCACCACACATACGTATATGACCACACATACATATACGACGGGGGGTTGGTGGGTCCTCCCGCAACTCGTTCGTACCACGAACCCTAAACCAGTAGGTCTCCCCGCCGATGTCCCCGTCTGTAACTTGATGCAGTTTCCGCAGATCCACTCATGGCAGATCCCGTTCGCGACCTCAACAACTTCCTGCAGGGACAGCCCGGTGGCAACTTGACCAAGGAATTTACATGGATCTCGAAGAAAGAGGGACCCGAACATGGGGTCACCTACCACGTTACTGCTGTCTGTAAGTAGATTTCTCCGATGGAGAATCTCTAGTTTTTCACTCTTTTCTCAGTCAGAGGAGTGAATGTCGGGGTAGGGCACGGCTCTTCAATGGGCTCTGCGAAGCGAGATGCGTCTGTGCAAGCCTTGGCATACTTGAAATCGCACGGTAAAGAGGACTAGCTGAAGCTAAAGGGAACGAGGGCGATGCTGAACGGTGACCTCCGAAGGATTGATTTCAGCACCAGCACCAGCACATGCGATGTGAACATACAGTATCCTGGAGGTTGGATCGATTTCAATATTGCGTTCCTTGCGATCGATCACGATGCTATAGGATCGATCTCCGATTGGCATATAATAATTACTATATTACCCAATACTGACATTATCATTACGCCGTGCCACCCATGCTGTGCCCTCGCTCCGTCTGAGCTTGCCTAAGTTAGTATGGCTTGAATTTCTTCGACGATTTCAGTTTTTCAACTGCGGCCTTGTCTTCTTCCCACTTCCTTTTGAGTTCAAGTAAGGCTGATATCAAGTTCAGGATGAAAAAAATAGAAGAAAAGAAAAGAAGGGTCGCACCGTCCCGCTTCTTCTCATGAATCTGGAATGCATAGAACGTATTCCCTTCCTTGTGCCCCTTTCGCTTCACACGTTCGTCCATGAATTTTCGGCTCGCAACTCCGACACCACCCCCGACCGCTTGACCATATGCGCCACCCCGCACAACGAGAGTAAACCCATCTTCGTCCACGAGCGCCTCGCCTTTCTTGTATTTGGATTCGCGGCGCAAGGCCGCCTTGCGTGCTGCCAAGTCGAAATCAAACCGCGCTACGGCCGAATCGCCGTGCGCCCTCACGGCATCGAGCGAAGGTCGGTCGGCTTCGTATTGCAGGACGTAATGAGCAAGTCCTCGGGGACATTCTGTGTCCCCGTCAAGGGGCCACTGTATGGGCTTGCCACCTGGTCGCGCTAGGGCCAGCGCGCGCGCGCACGACGAGGCGTCTAGAAAGAGAATGTGGGCGGTATGGCCTGTCTTCCGCAGGGTGCGATGTGGGATAACTGGAAGGGGGACGACTTTTGGCCGTGTGCTTTGGTCAGCAGCGGACGTGGGTAGTCGTTTCCGCGCTCGTGGCTGCGATGTTTCGCTCCCAGTATCATCGTCGGTGCTATCTGAGTCGCTATCCGAGTCGGAATCCTCGCCCGGTTCATCCGCGTCAAAGACTACCTTCTCAACAGTCCCACATGACTTAAAGAGCAGCACAATCTCGCGCTCTGTAGCATCTGGTGGTACGTTGACCATGAACATTGTTCGACCTTCTGGCCAATCAGTCTTCTTGGGATTCTTCTTGGATGAGGAACCAACATGTGCTCGGATATACAGCATGTGGTGAGTCGCGTGATCATATTGTACAGGGAGAATGGAAAATCCAGAAATGGTCCCAACGGATGAGTTTGTTGGTGGCATGATGAGCGATTGATTACATAATTTTTTCTGTTGACACCACCGCCACGAACAAACACTACACACCGTTCAATCTTTCCGACAACGATATGGCAAAGCGTGCTGCACCACAGGAAGAGGGTGTTCTTATCAAAAGAGCGAGGTCGTCCGAACCAGAAGCCAACAGCCAACAGCTCATAATCTCGTCGTCTAACGATGAGAGACAAAAAGCACTCGTCCGTTCTGTGAAGCGGACAAGTAACCTCGACGCCCCAATAGTTAGCCTCTCCGGAGCGCATTCTGTGCGTTTTACGACTTATCTTATTGGTACATCCGAGGTGACGCTTTCTTGCAGGCAGAAATACTGAGTTGTAGGTTTGATCCTACTGGACAAAATATCGCAGCTTGTTCGGCAGACAGAGGCATTTGTGCGTCTCAACCTTCCTCTCTGATGTTTTTACCCCGTACAGAATACCGTGTTATAGCGTTATGGCGAACCTATCCTCCAAATACGAACTATGGCCTTCTTTCCACAATACACAAGGCGCCTGTGCTAGACCTCCAGTGGTCACTATTCTCTCCGCTTCTTTATAGTGTCTCTGCAGATCACACTCTCGCATATACGGATTTGACAACTGGGCAGCGCGTACGCAAGCTACGCGCTCACCGCGAGATCATCAACTCGCTTGACCGGACACTTGCGGGTGGTGCTGGCGTAGAACTGCTTGCCTCCGCGAGCGACGATGGCACCGTACGTGTGTGGGAAGGAGGCGATGAGGCGGGAAAGGATCCCGTGGCCGTGTTTGAAGTTGGGTGTCCAGTGACTTGCGTTGCCTGGAGTGCGGACGGCGCGTCGATCTACGCCGGTGCCCTCGACAATGGGATTCACGTGCGTGTTCCCTCCCTCCATTTTTGACGTGCGCTGCGGCTGACTTGTGTGTTGCGTACAGGTCTTGGATTTACGAAAGCAGGAAGAGGTTTCCGTGCTGAACGGCCACGTAGACACCCCCACTGGCCTCGCGATATCACCGAATGGGTCGTACCTGCTTTCGCCCTCGTTTTCGTCGCAGGTCATTATTCACGATATCCGGCCGTTTGCACCCTCGCCAAACCGCATTCATCGCGTCCTGACTGGCGCACCTGCCGGCTTCGAGAACACGCTGCTCAAGGGTGCGTGGAGTCGAGAGGACGGAGGGCGGCGCGTCGCGGTCGGGGGTGCTGACCGTACCGTCACAATATGGGACGTAGAAAGCTCAAAAATCTTGTACAAGGTGCGTTGCGGTTGCGCCGTAATTTCGGACCGATGGCTCACCGTGACCCCTTCTTCGTTTGGTAGTTGCCGGGGCACAAGGGCACAGTCACGGCGGTCGATTTCCATTCGAATGAACCGATCAGTAAGAAAAGAGTTAATACCCCCGACGAATAGCACCTGATATGACATTTTATTTCCAGTCCTTACCGCCAGCAAGGATGGCACGATGCTCTTAGGCGAAATTGAGCCCGGGGCGCCGTAACAGTTTAATAAAACCCCTATTCTATTATTGCGTTGCTATTGCGGCCTTTTCTTTTAATTACAGTGCAATGATGAGACTAAGCAACGACCCGACAGCCCTTTGTACGCGTTGCGCCCAGTGTTTACCGTGACGGTTAACCGAGCCAATGCGTGTCTACGGGGCTGGGTGAAGGTTGTAATTTGCAATCTGAGCACACTATTACAGTTTACCTTTAACGTTGCGCGATCGTTCCATTCCTGCGAAGGGCCTCGAATTCCAGCCTGCAATGTCTGCGACCGCGTGATGCTGCAGCACCCCCCTACTCGTCATGATTGTGTTTCCCGCGAGCTCTGTGCCCCCCTTTTTATGTCTACGACCGAAATCGCGCAAGTTAATTGCCATTGCTGCGCTGCTTGCCACGCTGCATTAGGCGCTCCAGTTGATTGCCCCCTTGTTTCCGCATGTCCCCCCCAAGTCTCCTTGAGGTTACATTTATTGTGGCAACGAGGTTGGACGACTGCGAGCAATATCCGCCGCTGGTATGTATCGAATTCTAGACGCGTCCGTGAACGATATCTCGGTTGCCATTTATACTCACACCGGAGCGCCGTCGACATGGAACCAGCACCTGGCACCCATAGATAGGGGTTCTCGTCATTCTTTTGGATAATTAAACGTCACACGACTGCGAAGGTTACTGATGGCACTTGAGCTTGAGCACCGGCTCGTGGCCATGCTGCTCAGATAGTGGGGCCTCGAGCATCTTCATTCTTCGCGCATCGTGCCCCTTGCCCCCTTGGTGTGCCTCATGACACGGGTTCGGTTCGGAAACCACTCGGTGGCTAAGGACTGGCCATGGAAGCCTAGACGCGGTTGGACACGTGTCGGAAGTATAGCGGGTAGCGGGATCCCGATCCGAAGGCAAAAACATTCGCATGCAGCTAGTTGTGATCGTACCATCATTGAAAACTGGCTGATAGTATCCGGGTATACCGTTAGTCCTACAGTTCAAGAAAGAAGTACGTGCGGAGGCCCAATGTTTAGTTGTGAGACTCCGTGATGTCCTTGTACTGCCGTGTCCCCCAAACCACGCAAAAGCCACACTCACGAAGCATTCTTTTTTTTTTTGATCCATGTTTATTCTGGGATGCGCAACAGAGTTACAGACCAGTCGTAGCGAGACCACTCACGAAGCATTCCCCCGCGGTGTATCGCACCACGCACGCGAGCGACACACATCAATATACAACGAGAAGCACACGCGTTGTCTCGAAAAGTCCGTCCCTACCCGTCTCCAAGACGGTAACTATCCCCTGTTCGCTGGACTCCGTAGTAATGAAATTTGACCTCTAAATTTGGGCATAGTGATGACCGAAGTTACTTAGAAAGAAGAGGGTTGCAAAGTGAAACCGCGGGAACAGGGTGCGCCCATGAGGCGCTTCGAACACTTTCGAAGGCACTTCAGACACATTCAATGTGTAATCCAGGCTGTGTCCTCAGGCTCCAGCTGATGGTCCGGTATTCCTCTTTCTCATGTTGTCGGAGAAGGGGCTGTTTCGTCGTGCGGAAATGATCGATTTTGATGTCAATCCGAGACTTGTGCAGGTTCAAACCGACTAAGTTGATCTCTATGGACGACTGTGGGATCGTTTCGATCACGATGCGACCTTTATCTCTGCTGCGTTTCGCCGATCAGTTGTAAATGGGTCGAGCATTTCCACCCGCGCACTTTGTGAGTTGAAGGTTCTATCGAGAAATAAACAGAATTCTATTACTACTGTAGTGCAGTGAGAAGCCATCACTTCGAACTTGAAGGGCTGCCTCGTTTCAAGCTTCACTGCCAGTGTCGAATGGGCCAGCCTAAGCGACGACCATCCTAACCAAGATCCTAACTGTCATATTATATGTCACGTTTTCGGACCTTCCTTTCTTGGACTATGACGGGTGGATGACCGTGACCTCCACAGGGCCAGTCGCAAACGCCTACTCTGCGATGGCAGACAATATTGAACTGTCGTGCTTCATTGAGGGGACCAAAAAGCCTTTCGATATTTTCATTCCCCAAAACTTCAAAGGTGACGCCTTGAGAGAAATGATCTTCAATCATGAATGCAGGGATTTGGCTCCTCATTGTGGCAGTCTTGTTGTTCTGAAGGTTAGGAATCGACTAGTCATTGCTCAATTTCTGTTCTCAGACCTTCGGACATCTCTTAGGTCAATGTCGACTGTGACTTCCCATGCCTACCCCTATTACGATTACACCCAGGTGACAAAGGTGTTGAAGAGATCCCTCTGAGGCAAACGATTGGTGAAATATGGAAGGAGCCACTGCCCACTCGCCAGGTCCACGTTTTCGTCACATTTACTAATCGTGAGTGGCCCTTTTCCCTTCACCATAAAATGATCGCAGCTGCATGTTTTCTGACGCCGTTGCACAGTCCCCCTTGAATTTGAGGGACACCGGAGACTTTTGGAAGCTGCTCATCTGGTGTACTATCAATTTTGGGGGCAAGACGTCAATAACTCACTTCAGCCTGTGCCGGGATGTGAAAACATCCAGTACATGACCGAGGAACAGATCTGCAATCTGGGTCTCAGAAGATCCCTTGGCTATGACGAAGTCGTTCTTCTGGTCCGGAAGGAATATGAATATGCTTATGGTCAACTCCGGTCATACGAGGGTGATACGAAAACCAAGGGCGGTGGCGTGGTTGTCTTTGGTCAGCCCGGAATCGGTAGGTACCCTCGCCGACCACAGTCTCCTTCGCTCACAATCGGCACTCGATTCAGGAAAAACTTGTTTCCTATACTACACCCTATTCTGCCTCTTGAGCGAGAAGAAGCGGGTCGCTTTTCAAAGGGGTCGACACTTTGTTCTCTTTACAGAAACCGGTGTCGAGATATGTGGATATACTCAAATTAACGGAATCGCTATGCCAAGTGGGACGTGGGCCCTCACCGATTCATGCCCTGGATTCGAAGAGCCATGTGAAGCATTTTTCGAAGCATCCGGGGCGGGCACCGCGTGGATAGTCCAAACTACCTCTCCATCAGCGAGAAATTATTCATCGTGGCAAAAGAAGCGGAAGGCGGTACTTTTCTGGATGGAAGTATGTACTTTAGATGAATTGATGGCCCTTGGGTAAGTCCAATACGATCAACTGTTTTACCTTCGCGCTGAGATCTTATAGTAAACTACTCGATCTCGACGGCGAAAGTCTGCAAAACAATTACAACTTATGGGGCCCATCTGCACGCTGTGAGGACATGAGGGTCCTAGGTAAGTTCGAAGGCGGAGGTGTTCCACTCCAAGAGGAAGGGGGAGAGAATCGGTGATATTTTTCCTTTGAGTGCCCGCGGTTAGGCCTGACTTCCAGAATCGTCACACTGAGTTAGAGGAGTAATCGAGTGATGTCTGATTCCCAGTAAAGTAAAAGTCTTCTTTAACTGAAGTAGAAATAATCCTGTACTTAAAAGAGGAAAGGGGAAGCGAAGTGAGACAAAGGTACACCGAGAATGGCCGCGTGGCCGAGGCGATCAAATACGTGAAATGAAAATAAATGGTTTCGGGCTCAGCCCGAAGGTCAAAATCGTGACCGTCCCCGGTCAAGCTACATCTAAGAAAAAAAAATCGGGTTTCGACGTTGAAAAGTAAGAGAACGCGAGCTAAACAGTAACGGGAAGGGTAACATTGTGCGTGAAGAAAAACATCACCGCGCGTCTTCGTCAAGCGTCGCCGAATCCTCGTGTGCCGGCTCTAACACAAACGCTGGGGTCGAAAACGATGAGATGGTCGGTTGGAACGGGAATGGGAGGGTTGGTGTCGAGCGTGGTGCAGCCGCCGCGTGTCATCGTCTTGCGCTGTCGAGTGTCTTCGTGTGGCGAGAGTAGTTAAAAACTTGAACTTGAAGACTGGCCTCCGGGGTCTAAAACGAGGCGTGGGGCGCGGGGCGTGAGCTGCCCGAGTCGAGGTTGTTGCGCGAAATCGCTGTGCGTCTTCTTCCAGCTGCTGCCGATGTCCTTGATCTTGTTTGCCTTGCGCTCGTGGGCGGAGGCGATCTTCGAAACGTTGAGGAGTACCGAAACGTGGTAACGAAACTGAGCGCGAAGGTGAGCCGAGCGAAACTAGATCCAGATTGTAAACGCGGGGTCGGGGGGGGGTGTGAGAAACGAGGCGCCGCGAGCGTCGACGAAACATGTACCCCCTTGGTGTGCCCCTCATGACACGGATTCGTAGCTCGAGGTGTATCACAAGATCACAGAGGACACGGACACCCTCGGCCCGGCTGTGCCTCCGAGCCCGATCTGATAAGATGGAGCCACCTGCTCGAGTCATACGTTCAACCAATACAACACGGGGCGTTACTGTAGGCTTGGGCCTTCCTTTCTTTCTTATTTTACCAAAATTGGATTGAATCCCAACAACGATGCCATCGGAACGACTTGGTAATTTTCCCCTCTTCCGCTGACCCTGACAAAACCGACTTGGGGTTATAGTATTCGTAACCGGGAACGCTGGGAAACTCCAAGAAGTTCGCGAGATTCTTGCACAGGGTGAAGCCATCGACATCGAGTCGCGCGATCTTGATTGTGAGCCTCCCCCCCGTCGGTCCCAACTTGCGCTAACGGGAGCAGTACCGGAAATCCAGGGAACGACGCAGGAGATAGCTCTCGAAAAATGCCGACGTGCAGCAGAAGTCGTCAGTCTCCCCGCGCCATCTCGACTCTTTCGAACGATGGTTTTTCGAACACCTAGCTGATACTACTACGATTTTTCGTGTGGGTGTAGATCGGTGGCCCAGTGATCACCGAAGATACCGCGCTGTGCTTTGAGGCCATGAACGGCCTCCCGGGCCCTTACATCAAGTTCTTCCTGCGCGAGCTCGGGCACGAAGGTACTACCTCTGTCGTGCGTGTATGTTGGGCAAAACTTCTTCTTATGCTGCACTTGCGACCTTAAGGCCTCAATCACATGCTGGACGGCTTCCCAACGCGCGCCGCATGGGCGCTCTGCACCTTCGCGTATAGCGCGGGCCCGGGCACAGAGCCCGTCTTGTTCGAGGGCCGGACCGACGGCAGGATCGTGCCCGCGCGCGGCCCGCCCAAGTTCGGGTGGGACCCGGTGTTCGAGGCGGAGGACACCGGATTGACGTACGCCGTTCGTTGCCCCGTTCTGGTGCGGGGACTGACGGATGTTTTGCAGCTACGCGGAGATGGAGGCGACACAGAAAAATGCGATTTCACACCGGGGGCGTGCACTGCAAAAGTTGCGTGCGTACTTACAAACGCAAGGGGAAGGGGGAAGAGGCGCATGATCACCTTGGTTTGTGGCCCCTCTGGCTCTCACGGTCAAGAGACGGATGCGTCCCATAGATAAAGTAGATACTGAATACAAGAGCTATGGTACATGATATAGAAGGTGATCTCCTGTATGCTCGACGGTTTGTCGTAATGGTTAAGTTGCTGGCGGGTGACGTGAATCAAGACTGCAAGTGACAGGTCGTTGTTGCCCCAGCCTCTCACAATCTGCACAATTTCGGCGGTCAGCGGACGACCCTCTCGGTAGATGGACAAAAGTTTGTCAAGGATGTCCATCGATTCGGGAATGTATTCTGGGTCGATAGCCTTTGCACATATTATGGCCCTCCGGTTTTGGACGGGCTCAGGTAGCAAACCGGACGAGAAGGTGCGATCAGCCAACCCCAGTAACGCCGCCGAAAGCTTCCGCTTTTGCTCTTCGGCGAGACTGAGCAGAAGATGACTGACAACTGCCGAGCTGCGGTAAGCCGGAAAAGAAGCGCTCCAGTTCGTTGTCTTCGTCCAGACGATCGAATGTCCAGAAATGCACGGGTGTCGATATCTGGTGGTGATTTCAGAGCCGATTCCTCCACTGTCTTCACCATGCCCTGCAAGAGCATTTTGTGATAACCATTCTTCAACTCTTCAAAGTGACAGGTGGCCCCATGACAGGAAATCGACCGAGTGAACCACCAAAGAACCCGAAAGATGGCATATGACATCCCCGTGACAATGAGCCACGCCAATGAGGTAAGCGGGGTATAGTATAGGCTGTCGTGGCGAAAAATTGGAACGAATGTCATATATCCGTATAGAGCCGTGCAAATACCGACCCACGAGAGCACCAGTTTGAGGGTAGTGATATTAACGTTACATAGGAAGACAACCAGACCAGAGAAGAACAGGAACAGAGAAACATGTAGCAGTGTGTGGGCAACGCTTCGACGACCCACGGAAGTAGAGACTTCTCAACCCCTTCAAAGAAGAATGTATGTATCCGTGCTCGCTTGTGTGGATTGTAATGCGGCTGAGTGGTCTTGATGTATCTTCGTGCCCATTGCTGTAGCAACGTGGCGAGAAGAGCACAAGTAATACTGATCACCAAGCTCAAGAACCAAAGTGCGTTCACCCATACCGCACAATTTGCTGGGGAAAACGGGGGTGGGGAAGAAGGGAGGGAAATGTTTGGGTCAGCAATAGTTTGATAGATATTTGCGAGATAGAAATTGGAGGTATCCTGTGGGTTCGGTCGAATGTCTTGAATCGATACTGAGATCAACGATGCAACAGCAGCAGAGCATAAACCAGTCGATGACCATTGAGTTGATGTCGAGCACTGCATTGGAGAATAGAGACGCACAAAGATAAGAATCCCCTCAGCATCCGCTTGCCAACTTTCGACCATCTTCTTGTCCTCTTCCGCCGCCATTTCCGAATACATTGTGAAGATAGGCCCGGACCCATCATCAAAACTAGACATTCCGCGTGATGCCTGGTTAGGCGTCGACTGAGGTGGGAATTGGTCGTTGCCTATGCACGCAGCGGCCCAGTATCGTGTGAAACGATGAACATAGCAATGGGGGTCAGGTAGCTATACGTATTCCCGCGTCGCGTACGTTGATAGCCTCATGAGGAGCCCTGGACATTGAAGAGTATGCGGTAGCGAGTACGGTGGGGTGTGGTGGTAGGTGTTGAGTGACTGTGCAATCATGTAGTCGTTACCGGGCTATAAAGCGCCATGCATGAGGTCCGCATGAGGCCACAGCATACATAATCAAACCGCGATTTACTGTAGCCCCGGGCCCTATGCACGTATGCATTCTATGATGCGAAGTAGTAAGGCGGCAATGTCCGCTACAGTCTGTACATTCATCTGTAAAATGGGAGGCTGTTACTGTATCTGACAGGTACTAGATGAGAGAGCCTGAGTACACGAACGCCGCGTAACTTGTGCCTTCTGCGACATGCAAATTCGCTGCGGATGATGACCACAACACTGGGCGCCTTGTGGCGATGCTGGGGAAGGCGTTGCACAAATTCCAGAGTACGAAAAAAGTTGATAATGCAGTTGGACAGCCTGTACTACTTGGGGTGTGTGGGTGCACATGACAACGAAATCAGACCAAGAACTCGAATAGTGTATCACCTGACCATGCTGCGTATTCAGGTGACGGGAGGGATTGTGTGCAAGTTGCAACGCCGTGCAACGACTGGGCGACATAACGACTCGGAACAGTAACGTACAAGGGCATACTCTCACTGGCAGGCAACACCACCGCAACCGAATTTATGCGAGAAAACCGTGGGAATTCTGTGCCACTGTCGGGTCAGGGGTGTCATACAAGTTGTCATCCGAGTCAATGTCAACGATGCTTACTCGTGCCAGCGCTAGAGCCCGCCTCGCAAAGCGGTGTGTTGTATTCTTCGCTATGCGCTCGGGAGATGCTCAGCGGTGCTTTTTAATGGTCGCCCAGGGTGACGATCGGTAAACTCCCAGAGGACGTCCTCTTGGAGATATTTGATGCGTACCGGCAAGACATGGAACCCGAACCATTTTATGAAAACATCTGGAACGGTAGAAACCACGGGTGGTTCAAGCTCGCACATGTGTGCCAAAGGTGGCGACGTGTCGTGTTTTCATCGCCCTCCCTTTTACATGTGCACCTACTGTTTACACCGCACAGGTCTCCGAGGATGGCCATGTTGAAGCTTCTCCCCCTCTTTCCGATTTTGATCGACCATCGCGTTTCATCCGAGTCCTGGAGGGTAAAAACAGACAACCTCGCACTCGCCGCTATCAAGTACCGTAGTCGTGTGCGTGGAATCACTCTTCGGAGACCTTATACAGACATAGAGAAATTCCTCACGGCGTTGAGTCACCCTTTTCCCGAGCTGGAAAGTCTCGAAATTTGTACCCCTAACGATCGTGGTCGTGCACTGGATCTTCCCGCCACGTTCCTCTGTTCTGCCCCATGTCTGCGACGGCTCACATTGAGGGAGGTTGCACCGAGATGCTTATCCCCGCTATCATCCTCCGCAACGGGTCTTGTCGAACTTGCATTGACCCTTAGGGTTTCAGACCCCACACATCCAGAAGCTTCGCTCCTTACGAATCTGCAGCGCATGTCTTGCCTGCGTCGCCTCGAGTTGAAGGTGGTTCAGTGGCTCTATCGTGATCTCGACACGGGCACACCCCCTCCCGCTAGTACAGGAGATGTTGTCCCACTGTCGAAGCTCACGCACCTCATCTTTTCGGGCAATGTATTGTACTTGGTGGAGCTCGTGGTTGGGTTGGCTGCCCCATCCTTGCGGCATCTCGATGTTGATCTCTACGGGTGGTTGGATGGCCCCTTCCCTATTCTGCGTCTCTGCAGGTTCATCCGTGAAACAGAATGTCAGTTTACTGCGATCCGCTTGGGTTTTTCGTGTCAGAAGCTCGCGTTTCATGCGGGCATGGGTTCTCGACCCGTCGATGATCAACCCTTTAAAATGATCTTTCCCGAAAATTACCCGTTGCCGCAGATGGGCCAAGAGCTCTCCGGTCTGTTGTCCACCGTCGAGGAACTCATCGTCGCGGGGGAGTGGTCCACGGGACGCATTCGAATGGATCAATGGCGCGGATTTTGCTACCATGTCCCACAAGTGAAAACGGTTCAGGTTCAAGTTCAGGTATCAGCTAGATTGGCACTCGATGTCGCGCATTCTTTCCAGCAGGACGGGAAGCCAATCCCGGATTTATTTCCCGCCCTGGAACGAGTCGAGGTGCTTTCGGTGGCGGGGAGGGACGACATCATCTGTGACGCCTTCGAGCCACTCATCACAGCGCGGCAACGGGAAGGACGCCCTGTGAGGTTATCGTGGATACTTGTGGAGGAATAGTTTTGCAAAGGAGCGTGGCCGGTTGGTTGGATAGTCAAATTGCACAACACAACCTACTGTATTCGGTCGCCTGTAGTCGATCGCTGATTGTAGATTGGTCAGATATTTTGCAACTGAATTGTGAAATTCTCACCGTTCCACCGTGAGAAGTGGGTAGTGTGTGCACTCCCGTTTACGCGCCCCTCCCTGTTCGTGTGTCGAAGGGGCGCATACGAAGGTACCGGGAGGAGAGCCCGGGACGGTATTGTCGAGCCGCATTTTGCCAACTTCACAACACAACATATTCAAATTTTAACAAAGAAAAAGGTCAGAGTATGTTAAGGAGTCATGCAGGACATCATATATTTAATTTGGTAACGATTGAGCAAAAATGAGCGAGAAATTAAAAGTGTCCAATTGGGGGGGGGTAAGGCATCGTCCTTGATTTATTTCCCAATAAATCCCTGATCAATGATCGAGGTTCTGTATCGGTGTATCTTGTGATTGCTCTACTCTCGGTGGTAGTTCTTCCAAAATCTGCCGCAGTCGGTCTAGTGTCTCCACGGTTTTGTTGTCGAGCTGATCGGAGCGCAGCGCTTGCACGACATCCGAGGATATTTCCAGAAGCAACCGCTCCTGGTCCCGACGCAGGCCCCCAAGCGTTAACACACTATCACGAAGACTGTTTGCGAGGGCGTAGAGCGTATCTCGGACTATGCTCAGCAGTGCCACGTCCGCAGGCATTCCCCCCGCGGTGAACATGTTCAACACCTTACCAGACATGAGGGAAACGACATTCCGGAAGTTGATGACGTGAAGGTGGTGAGGTAGAAGTAAAGCTTCGTGGTGCTCCGTACCGAGGATAGCGGATATGCATGCCGTTTCTTCATCGAGCACACGGCCACTGACGTAAATCGGTGACTTGAAGGAGTCCACTAGCTTACTGACGATCAATGCCCCGAAGCAGCATCCCATGATACGGGCGACAAGATCCTGTTCGGTAGGGAAGTGACGGGTAATCTCGGGTCTGGCGAGCACGAGGGGAAAATAGGAGGGCAATGGATCAGGAGTTTGATGGTACGCTTTGCCACAATTCCATAGGGTCTCCAGACACATCCGCAGACAGCTCGCACGGACTTCTTCCGTGGGGAACGGGGCACTTGGTAGTATGCACGTATTGAGGAGGCTGTGGAGGCGGGGTACAATGACGTGTTCGAACTTGTCGTCGGAAACGTCAAGGAGAGCGTTGATCCCGGGCCGATCTAGCGGTTGTTCAGCGTTCCCTGGAGCCGGAAGAGCTTGAGAGAGGATGGTGAGCGTCTGTTGGAGTACAGAACTCATGTCGGGCGGCATTTGATCGGCTCGTAGGGAACTGACGTCACCCAACGCGAGGGAAGCCAGGTTCACAAGCTCAATGATGCCAGGTCGGCCGAGGCAAAGCCTCACGTCATTAGTCTCAGTATCGAGGATAGTCGATAGACACGCCAGCTCGTCATCAGCGGCCGGAATATCGCGTGAGTTGATGTCGGCTGCAAGCTTGTTTACGACCAATGCCCCAACACAACGTCCTATCATACGGACTGTGGGGTCACGTTCCTCGCGTATGCGACGAATCATCTCTTGGTTGGTGAAAGCGATGCGGACATGGGATGGCAAAGGCACTGGGTTCCCGCGTTCATTGCAATCTCTTGTGAAATGCCACAGCTCCTTCATCCACACTCGTAGAACACTCCTATACATTGCGGCCGTGGGAGATGAGGTCACTGATGTGAATAATCAGACGATACAGACGGGATCAGAGTGCGAGTTCACACTGACCATCAGAAATATTCACAAGATTATCTGTCTGATTTAGTCGCATCCTGACGTTCACTTCACGTGATGGACCTTGAAAGAGAGCACTGGAAGTCTGATGGACCACATCCAGCACATACGAAGGGAGTGTTTCGAGGGTGAAGGAATAGAAATCATCCAAAGTGAGGAAAACCTTGTTCGTAAACTCGATAGCGCCTGTGTGGTTAAGCAAGAGCAACACATCATGACCCTTGGTGCCGAGGGTGGCCGATAGACACGCCAGTTCGTCACTAGCCTGCCAGTGAGTGATCGGGACACCGCGTGAGTTGATGTCGGCTGCAAGCTTGTTTACGACCAATGCCCCAACACAACGTCCTAACACACGGACTGCCAGGTCACGCTCCTCGCGTATGCGACGAGTCATCTCCGGGTTGGTGAAAGCGGCACGGACATAGGATGGCAAAGGTACCGAGTTCTGGGGTTCATTGAACTCTCTTGTGAAATGCCACAGGTTCATCATCCACGCACGAAAAACGCCCCTATACATTTCAGCCGTGAGAGATGAGGTCCCTGACGTGCATCTTTAGACGACATAGATGGGATCAGGGTACGAGTTCATACTGACCGTTAGGAACACGTATCAGGGTATCTGTTTGGCCTAATGGCATCTTGGCGTTCAATTCAGCTGGAAGAGCCTGCGAGAGGACGCCAAATGTCTGTCGGACTACGTCCAGAACATACAGCGGCACTGTTTCGGGTGTGAATGGGTAGAGATTGTCCAATGCGAGGAAAACCATCATCGTAAATTCGATAGCGCCTGGATGACTGAGTAAAATCATCACATCACGGTTCTTGGCACCAAGGATAGTCGCTAGGCACACCAACTCCTGGTCGTCATCGCAGACTGGAATATCATTGCGTGAATTGATGTCAGCTGCAAGCTTGCTTATGACCAACGCCTCGATGCAACGTCCTATCACACGGATAGTGAGGTCACGTCCCTCGTGTATGCGACGAGTCATCTCTGGGCTGGCGAAAGCGATCCAGAGAGGGGACGACAAAGGCACCGAGTCCCCAGGTTCATAGTACCACCTTATGCAATGCCATAGATTCTCCATCCACATACGTAAAACGCTCCGATACATATCGGCCGTGAGAGGTGAGGTTCCTGACGAACACCTTAGTCGACGGAGACAGGATAAGAGTATGAATTCACACTGACCGTCAGAATCACTCATCAGAGTATCTGTCAGGTTTAGTTGCATCCTGGTGTTCAACTCGAATTCGGGTGGTAGAGCCCCGACCCGAGAGAGAGCACCGGATGTCTGTCGAACTACTTTCAACACATCCGAGGGCACTGTTTCATGGGTGAAGGAGTAAAAATCGTCCAGTATGAAGAAAACCATGTTTGTAAATTCGATGGCGCCTATGTGGTTAAGCAAATGACTCGTATCGCAGCTCTTGGTACCGAGGGTGGCGGATAAACACGCCAGTTCGTTATTGGTGACCTGGGCCGGAACGCGTGATTTGATGTCAGCCGCGAGCTTGTTTACGACTAACACCTCAGCACAACGTCCTATTACACGGGCGGCAAGATCACGTTCCTCGCGTATGCGACGAGACATCTCTGGATTGGCGAAAGCGGCGCAGACATAGGATGGCAAATAAGATGGCAGAGGCACTGAATTCTCATGTCCATTGAACACCCCTGTGAAATGCCACAGGTTCATCATCCACCCGCGTAACACGCTCCGATAAATTTCAGCCGTGAGAGGTGGGGTCACTGATGTGCATCTTTAGATGATGGAGACGGGATCAGAGTATGAGTTCACACTGACCGTCAGAAATATTCACGAGATAATCTGTCTGATTTATTCGCATCCTGTCAATCAATTCAAGCGGTAGACCTTGAGAGAGAGCGATAGATGTCTTTTGGACTACATCCAACACACACGAGGGCAGTTTTTCATGGGTGAATGAGTAAAAATCGTCCAAAGTGAGGAAAACCATGTTCGTAAATTCGATGGCACCTTGATGGCTAAGCAAAAGTTTCACATCATCATGACTCTTGGTGCCAAGGATAGCCGATAAACATGCCAGCTCGTCAGTGGTCACCGGAACATTGCGTGAGTTGATGTCAGCCGCAAGCTTGTTTACGACCAACGCCCCAACACAACGTCCTATCACACGGACTGCCAGGTCACGCTCCTCGCGTATGCGACGAGTCATCTCTTGGTTGGTGAAAGCGGCACGAACATAAGACGGCAAAGGCACCGAGTTCTGGGGTTCATTGAACTCTCTTGTGAAATGCCACAGGTTCATCATCCACGCACGAAAAACGCCCCTATACATTTCGGCCGTGAGTGGTGAGGTCCCTGATGTGGATCTTTAGAAGATACAGTGGGATCAGAATATGAGTTCACACGGACCGTCAGAACCGCTCATCAGAGTATCTGTTTGGTCCAGGGGCATTGTGGCGTTCGATTCAGCTGGAAGAGCCTGCGAGAGGATGCCAAATGTCTGTTGGACCACATCCAGGACATCCGGGCGCACTTTTTCAGGTGTGAAGGAGTAGAAATTATCCAATGCGAGGAAAACCATCATCGTAAATTCGATAGCGCCTGGATGACTGAGTAAAATCATCACATCATGGCTCTTGGTACCAAGGATAGCCGATAGGCATGCCAGCTCGTCATTGGTTACCGAAACGTTGCGTGAGTTGATGTCGGCTACGAGCTTGTTTACGACCAATGCTTCGACACAACGTCCTATCACACGAATAGTGAGGTCATGTTCCTCTCGTATGCGACGAGTCATCGCTTGGTTGGTGAAAGCGACGCGGACATAGGACGGCAAAGGCACCGAGACCGGGCCCTGGGGTTCATTTAACTCTCTTGTGAAATGCCACAGGTTCATCATCCATGCACGTAAAACTCTCCGATACATTGCGGCCGTGGGAGGCGAGGTCCCTGATGTACAACTTTAGACGATAGAGACGGGATCGGAGTACGAATTCACACTGACCGTTAGAAACATCCACCAAAGGCCCCGTCTGATATAGCGGCATCACGGTATCCAGTTTATTCGGAAGGGCCCGAGAGAGGACGCCGAACGTCTGCTTAACTACATCCGGGATATCCGAGGACACTCTGGCAGAGGCAGAGGCAGAGGAGTATAAATCGTCCAATGCGAGGAAAATCATGTTGGTAAATTCGATAGCGCCTGGATGGTTAAGTAAAATCATCACATCGAGGCTCTTGGTACCGAGGATAGCCGATAAGCACGCCAGCTCGTCATCGCTGACCGGAACATTGCGTGACTTGATGTCGGCTGCAAGCTTGTTTACGACCAAGGCCTCAACACAACGCCCTATCACACGGACAGCGAGATCATGTTGCTCGCGTACGCGACGAATCATCTCTGGGTTGGTGAAAGCGACGCAACCATGGGACGAAAAAGGCACAGAGTTCCCGGGCTGATTGAACGTTCGTCCAAAATACCACAGACCCTTCAAACATACCCGCAGACATCTAGTGCGTACCCTTTCTGTGAGAGGCGAGGTTACCATGCAAGTATTGAGGAGGTGAAGGAGGTGGGATTTGAGGGTGCACTCAAACACCCCATCAGAACCGTTTATCATAGCGATTGGCTGATCTAGCTGTGCTTCAGCGTTCTGTTGAGATGAAAGGGCTTGAGAGAGGACGTCGAGTGTCTGCTGGACCACGTCCAGTACACCTGATGGAGTTATTCTGGTGACCAAGCCGTCAGCATCGTCAAACATGAGTGAAGTCATGTTCACAAGCGCGACGGCACCAGGCTGGATAAGCAACAGCTCCACATCAGAACTCTTGGTACCAAGGATGGCCGATAAGGACGCCAGTTTCCCTCTGCTAATTGGACTAGTGCGCGACTCGAGGTCGGTTGCAAGCTTGTTTGCGATCAACGCCGCAAAGCAGCGTCCTATCACACGGACACCGGTGTCTTTTTCGGCCCGAACACGAGTGATCTCTGGACTGGCGAGGGCGTTCTGAAAATAGGATGGCAATACCTGGGGCCCAAGTTGATTGCATGCTTTGGCAAAAGACCACAGGCATTTCATGCAAACCCGCAGACGATTCTGGCGCGTCTTTTCGTCGAGAATCGACGTCTCCGGTATACACGTTTTGAGGAGATCGTACAGACGGGACCCCAAGATGGGGTCGGTGTTTGGTTGGTGGGACATAAGGGGAAGGATAGCCAATTTCGCATCTGGGACAACACGAGAGTCGAAGAACCCTGGCACCCGTGCGGCAAAATCTTCGATCTCCTTATCTTCGTCGAGAGCTGCGAGTGTCCATACAAGTGCATTCGTGACTACCCTAGATTCAGCTCTATAGGCCCCGAGTTCAACGGTTTTCCGAAGGCCTTGTGAGAACCACTGTCGACGTATCTTGACCTGCTGTTCGAGTGTTTCCCTCCGCCTTTTCAGCCCATGTGTTTCAGGCGCGTGTTGGCTGTCCAGACACCATAGTTTTGACAACGATATACGAAATAGACCCTCGAGATTGAGGATGGCCCAATAAAAACCGATCATGGACAACTGCGATATAAGCCATGTAAATCCAGACAAGGGTGTGCCATACGGGCAATTGAGACGAATGGTTGGTAAAACCGTCAAAATTGCGTATGCTAGAGCGAACACCATGATGCAGCCGAGGGTGGCGTACGCGACGGTCGTGTAGATCGGAAAAAGAAACTCGACTAGACCTGCGAAAAAGAGGAAGACGGAGATGTGCAGGAGAGTGGGCATTGTCGCGACGGCTCGCGCCATTCCAAATCTGTGAATCCCATCGAATATATATGCCCGCATACGCCCGCGCCTGTGAAATGCACCGTGGCGCTGTGCAAGTTCCTGATATCGTCGGGCCCATTGTTGCATCAATGTCGCAGAAAGCGCGCAACTCAAGCTGAGGATTAAACTGAGGAACCAGAACACGTTGACCCTGACGGCGGACGCTCTTGGTTTGAATGGCTGTCCGCTCTGCACCGCAACGTTCGCAAGGGGTTTTCCATGAGAGAAATCGACAAACTGTTGAGATATTTGAATAAGGAGCGCATTGGTCATATCACCAGAATCAGGGGATAACTTCTTGTAGCTTTCGATAATGAAGGCAGCGACGGTGGCGGAGAACAGACCAGTCTTCAAGATGTGCCTTAGACGGTGAATATGTACAGGAGAGACTGGGACTTACAAATACGAGGATTCCGTTTGTATCTCCCTTCCAACTCTCAAGTACCTCCGCGTCCTGCTTCTCGGACTCAGTGAGGTATATCGACCACAGGCCATCAGAAGAGTCTCCCTGGTTCTCATCTAGTGCACTAATGAGATTACGAGCTGTGAAACGTGCAAGTCAACATACCTCGCTGTGAATTATCCGCAGTTTGCGCTGCAGAAGCATTTCCGTTGTGATATTGATTGGTATCTGTGGCCTGAGGCTGAAGGTCTGCGCTAATTGGTAGCTGGGGACTTGCGGCATTTGGAGTTGATGGAGAAATAATCGCAGACTGAGTTTCCGTAACGCTATTGGTCTGAGCCTCAATGTCCAGATCGAGACGGGGTAAAGCCATTTCGAGAATCAGAACCCAAGTGTCGAAGAGTGTAACGAGGAGGGCGGCAGAGAGAGGAGCCTGGCACTCGTCAACAGGACGGAGCTTTGGAGTCTGGACGGACGAGTGGACGGACCAGGGGAGGAGGGTTACTTATACCAAGAGCCTAGTAATAGGAAGTCGAACACTGCCTCTAGAGACCGACCAATGGGCATACAGTAATTGATATTGTCCTGCATTTGGAAGAACCTGTCAACGGGTCGATTCAAAGTTCCCCCTTCCAGTCGCATTGGTTTTGCATTTCAGTAAGGGGCGGCAGAAGTTGCAGAACGGTCCCACGGCCGTCGCGGGGACTCGGGTCACATGCCAGTGCCAGTGTAAGTTATAATAAAGATGCGCCGATTTCGTCTGAATGCGGTTTTCTTACATTCTCATATATTTACATACACCGCTTTACATACAGTGTAGATCTCAGGCTGAGTTCTGAGACGACTGGGGCTGTACGCCAGGTGAGGCCTGAGGCGTCTTGGCGATAGGACGTGGGAAATGTGTCTGAGCATAACCATAACCCTACATTAGGTTCAACTTTCCTCTCCTCGCCAAAAGGCGCTCGAAGTGTCCATGCAAAGACCAACCGTGCGTTCAGTATTTATTCTTTTCAGCCATTCCGACCTCTGAGCTGCTCCTCTTTTTCAGGCCAAACTGCCACCGGGCGCCAACCGTATACTCTTCGTCAAGAATCTGAACTACCAAATCACGGGCGAGGACTTATATGACCTCTTTGGTCGCTACGGGAGCATACGACAAGTACGCATCGGGAATGAGGGAAAGACGAAGGGAACGGCATTTGTAGTGTTCGCCGACGTGATGGATGTACGTGGGCCGTTTATTCCCCCCGCCGTTACATCTAACTCCCCTGCTTTTACAGGCGAAGAATGCGTTAGAACATCTGAACGGTTTCCACCTGCAAGAGCGATATATCGTGGTGTTGTACCACATGCCTTCTAAGCAGGACGCGGCAGCCGCAAAGGCGGAGCTCGCGCGGAGAGAAGAGGAGCTAGCGCATTTAAAGAAGAAACACAACATCAATGAGGAGGATTGATGAGGGGTTTTTTTTTTCGAATCCATTAAAGTGCGCCTTGGGGTACATGGCCCTATGTGGCACTTCTAGCGACACGCTTACTCCCTATACTAGCTTTCTTCCACTTTTCGAGTCAGTGTACCACTTAACGGCTTTGCAGATCTTAGGGATCGGCACGGTAGCCCTGGGTATTCCGGGGCTACCCGTACCTCTAAAACCCCTACCCTGACTGAGGCTAGGGGTTTTACGGGTCGGGGTACGGGTTTCTGAGAAACTTGCGGGTAGGCAAACCCGCACGGGTAGCAAGCGTAAACCAAGAAGAAACAAAGGTATTTGAGACATCGAGACCACAGCCCGGCGCACAAAGTGTATTTAGCCTGGGAATTGCCGCCAGGCCTGTCGTTGTCTACCTGAGTCGCCTTCACTGGTGTCCTTGAGGCACTGCCTTGCACGGTATACAGTTGGTATTGAAGTCGTCGAGGGAGTCGAGTCAGCCAAGGTGCCGAGAATACCGTTGAGTATTGAGCTAGCTGGACGAACGATCGGTTCGCGTTCGCGAGACCAGGCATGAGGCATGAGGCCCAGTAAAAACCTGCGAGGCTGCGATTGAGTTTGTCCGCGTCAATCTGAGCGGGTCTGATTACTCAGACCACCCCTGTACATCTTGGCGGAATCTGCGACGTGGCATTCTGCAACTTGAACGTGGCACTCAGTTTAGGGTACCATGTTTAGAGCGCCATCCTCAGATTGCGTTTTTTTTTTACAGTAACTGTAAAAACTATTTGTATAGCGAAATTTGCGAAACTGTAGCCCACGTGCACCAGGTGTTAGATAAGGTGAAACCAGAGGGCCGCAGGACGGAACCACCGAAGTAAAAGGACACGAGGGAGCAAAACTGTGGTCCTGTTCAGCAAGGGACTTACAGGGACCGCTATGAGCGGGGTCTTTTAGGGGTGCGCAGTTGACGCTGCTCCCGTGGTCTGCAGGAAGAGACAGGCATGTCTCCTTCCCCTGGGATGGGCGCTGCCTCGGCCGCGCTCTATTCGGCTGGCAAATAGTTTGGTACGCCGCCGAGTAAACTTCGGGCAATCGTAAATAAGGTGGTAGAAGGACCTATCCGAGAAGCCGCATTGGCAAACGGCTGCTTCCAGAGAGGTGCTATAGGCGGGGGGGTAGTCGAATGTAAATGAGTGAAGGGTTGCGAGTTGCAGGGCAGTGCAATGAGGGGACGTACTCGGCACCGGGCTTTTTGGGTGGTATGGCGGCCAGCCATAAGGGGTGGTTGCGACCATCGGGAGGGTGATGGTAGTCGATTGAATGGTGAATGGCCTGACCTTAGATTGCGTTGGTTCCCGGTAATATCGACATCAATTGACCCCGAGGATTTGCCACCTCGGCCTTACCCATAAAACGGCGAGCTGAAGGAACCGTACGGTAAGCTTGAGCCTTTCCCCTCCTTCTAGCATCCTTCCGTCTTATATTGCAACGATGCCGTTGGGACGACTTGGTAGATTTGTCCTTCTATCATCTGTGGAAATCAGCCCTGACACTTGGGGTCACAGTATTCGTAACCGGGAACGCTTGGAAACTCGACGAAGTTCGCGAGATCCTTGCACAGGGTGAAGCCATCGACATCGAGTCGCGCGACCTTGATTGTGAGCCCTACTCTGCTTCTCTCCGTCGGCCAATTGCCCGACCTGCACTATCATAGTACCGGAAATCCAGGGAACGACGCAGGAGATCGCCATCGAAAAATGCCGACGTGCAGCAGAAATCGTCAGTTTCCCCACGTTATCGCGTCATCGTTTGAAGCTGATGCGAGGATGATTGTGCACATACACTGGCACCGGCAGGTCGGCGGCCCGGTGATCACTGAAGACACCGCGCTGTGCTTTGCGGCCATGAACGGCCTCCCGGGCCCTTACATCAAATTCTTCCTGCGCGAGCTCGGGTTCGAAGGTATCAATCGCATGCTGGACAGCTTTACAACGCGAGCCGCATGGGCGCTCTGCACCTTCGCGTACAGTACGGGCCCTGGGACAGAACCCGTCCTGTTCGAGGGCCGCACCGATGGTAGGATCGTGCCTCCGCGCGGCACGCTCAAGTTCGGGTGGGGCCCGGTCTTCGAGACGGAGGACAACGGACTGACGTACGTTCAGGCTCTCATGCCCCCATTCTCCGTGCTGTGCGGAGAATGGTGCGGCGCATGATAGTACCTGTATGTGGACTGACGGAGATAAAAACGCCATTTTTGCAGCTACACGGAGATGGATGCGACACAGAAACATGCAGTTTCCCACCGGGGACGGGCGCTGCAAAAGTTACGCGCGCACTTACTGGCGCAAGGGGGAGGAGTAGGAGACTCATGACCCTTCTGGCTTCCAATATCCCTCACAGCCAAAAGCTAGATGCATCTGATTATATAAAGTATTAGATACTGAATCCAAGGGTTATAGCTTTGGTTCCCTCTTTGGCGGCGACGGCTTCATTTTCACGTGGATCCCCGTCACGCACAGCCGCTTCTTGGTGTCATCCCAGATCTGAAAAGCGGAAACAAAATGAGTGATTGCTTACCCCCAAAGTGGGACATGGGGAACTTGCCTCCGTGCGAGCGGACATGATACGGGCACCTATGGCCATAGCGGTGCTTACGATTCGCAGTTTCGAGCCGCTAGTGAAAGTCGCATTAGCTTGGTTCCTCTGGGAAAAGCCAAGTTTTTCTCACAGGGTCGCGGGGGCGTGGTAGACCACATCCATAGACGCCGAGACTCCAGCGCTGCGGACCAGCGGCGATAAAAACAAGTGTAGAACAGCTGTAGACGTTTGCGTCGTGAGTCCGAGTCCGAGGGCATAACCTGTACAGAGGGAAGATATCAGATGTACCTGTCGATCAGGAAGGCAGCGCAGCCACCATGAAGGCTCTTTCCTGGGTTGAGCATGTCTGATTTTGATTAGACGCGACTTCTTTCGAGCAAAAGGCGTGCGGCCGAACCTTCTTCTACCGTAACTTCGCACACCACACGCACCTCAGTCCGGCTGGCCTCTTCGGCCTTGGGCACGATCGACGCCTCGGTGATGACGACACGTCTACTGATCGACGCCCCAAACAAGTCCGACCTGGACATAACGTCGCGCATGATCGCCTCGAGCCCCTGCTTTTGTTCGGGCAGCAGGTTGCCCTTCATGCGACAGTCCGCCGCGGAGGTATTGCTCTTGTTTCCGGGGGGGGTCATCGCAATGACTTTTATTCTTGCGATTTTGGAGTCAGAGATCGGAGGAGTGTTGTGGTGGGGTGCAAGTAACTGAGGCAAGGACGCAAGCAAGGACGTATGGAATAAGTTATACTTGTAATTGACGCCCTCCCTTCAGTTCACCGCTCTGGGTGTTGGAACTTGGAATCCACTACTGACATAATAATACACCGTCAAACGCCACCAAATGAACTTTTAAAAAATACATTCGTGGCTGCTCTTACAAAACAACCAGGTCCTGGCCATGGTAGAGAAGCTAGCCACGTAAACAGGTTGCCGCAGTTGACTCTACAATCAGCTCATCCGGTGATCGCACCAAGGTCAATCAAAACTCTTAGTAAGCTAAGACGGGACTTTCCGGACCGGACACCTCCGTATCAACATCCGCTAATCCCCCCCTCGAGTTGAACCACAACTCCCTCACGTCGAGCCATCGCCACGCCATCCGTCTCCCACTTATTTGCGTATTCTACTAGATCCTGAAGCACCTCGTGCTGCCCCGATACATAGTGACCGATCATGTCTGCGACTGGGCGGAGCGCGCCAGACACGGGGACATTAGGTAGGCGCGCCAACAACGCCTCGGTCATCGAGCGCAACATATCGGCGGCGTCAAGAATGGTCTGCCATTCTGGCGCATCTCCGTCTTCCCGTGCCTTCAGGGCCCCCACTATGGCGCCCCACACGTTGTCTGCGCCGCGCGCCCCGCGGCCGACCTCGTGCCGAGTTGCGTCGTCACCCGCACCGCCGCCTATTTTCAGCACGATCGTGTCGTCGGGGTTGTCGGGTAGCGTGAACCCATATCCGAGCAGCAGCTCGGAATTTGGCTTGGCACCATAGTTGTTGAAAATCTCGGCATCCCCATCCACCGCAGTGCGCGCGACGAGGGATATGGTTCCCTGGGATTCGGCGGCGGACGGTGTGTGGGAGACGACCCAAGAAACGGGCTGGGCGCGCGCGTGGTTGAGCGAGTCGACTCCAGGGATGAGTACGGGGTACGAATCGGGCCTCTGGAGCAAGGAAGGGGAGGTCGAAAGAAGAGTCGAAGGAAATGCACGCGAGGACAGATAAGTGGAGGCCGTGAGATAGTGCTCCCTTGTGCGAGATCATGACGTCCGTAAGCCCTACGGAAAACCATGAAATTGACTTACCAGGTGAGTCCTTTTCCCCACACGGCGTTGACGGTCGAGACGTCCGCAAGACACTGTTCCCACTCCGCTTCCCAAGCCCTACGTCGGTCGATGGTCGCACCGTATAGGTTCGTTCCTTTCAGCACGTCGAGCTCCTCTGTGGAGAAGTGCAGCGGGGTCCTGAGTCGATCAGGGGAGGGGAGTGTACCAAGGTACGGTGAGTGAATTAGGGTGTCATAGCTGCTACTACGAGCGCGACCGTTGGCCCGTGAGCATAAACTCAATAGAAAGGATACTTCACATGTCTGTCCTCGTAATCCAGTGAAAGCAGACGTAAATGATGATCAATTGTCGTTCACTCCAACGTTCGAGGAAAGATGCGCCTTCCAGGAGAGGTAGCAATGCGCCTTTGGAAAGAAGTGGCGTTATAATTATTGAGAAAGGACAAGTTACGATGGTTGCGTCGGGCTCTATGGCCTCGCTAGCTATGATCGAAAGTCCCGAGGGGACTACACGCAAAGGGACGATGAGTGTGGTGATCCGAGGGAAACCGTCGGTGATGGCACCTGCCTGGTGTGTAGCGTGCGTTGGAATGAAAGTGTCCGCCATGAGAGGCAAACCATTCTTTGAAAAGCCGGGAGTTTGGGGGCTCGGAGGGTGTCGAAGCCATCGCCTTGTCGTGGTCTGGTGGCAGCGGGCCCTCATCCGGTGCCGACGTATTAGCGCCCATTTCAGTCAGGGCGATCGCCTTACAAGCACAAATGGGCCTTCCTGCCACACATTGCCGACTCAAAGCAGACTCGGACGGATATCAAACTCAGTCGGCCGAGATCATTTGTTTGACCTACAGTATAATTGACATTGACCTGTGTCGCCACAATTGTTCCCGATTGTTCAAGTAGTAAGCTACTCCCTGCTTCGGGAGCCCTTGATCTCAGCACTCGTGTTCCAAGTTCCAACGACCCTGGAGCACTCCTGGAGCGAACATGTCGCTGTGTGGCACTTCACCTTTGTACGCATGTTATTGGAAACCTTCGGAGATGCCACACCGTATCAATAGGTGTATGATTTGTGGTCAACACCGACGAACCACAGTTAGTTCTGGTGGTGACTGTGGGTGCGTATTTAACTTGTTCACTGCAAAGAGGCCACCTAAATCCATCTCTTGCGACATGTCAGACGCCTTTTCTCCGTCAACTTCAGGGAGCTATGTGGATGCTACGGCTCCCATTGTACGATACCCCCCAGGATACTTCGGCTTTGGCGCCGCTGGGTTCCGCCACGTATCCACTGTGCTCGACGATCTCGCACTGGCTGCGTCATCTGTTCGGGCAGTGCTCCCATCCGCAAATACAGGCCCACAGCCGAAGAGTGGTAGACGGACGGCACCAACCACACGACGGGGAGGTCCACTGGCACCTTATAGCGCGATGAGGGATAGCCGGGGACACAGTATCTGGAGAGCCGTGATAGTGTGTCTTCACCTTCCCCCGAATGTGTTGTTGGCTTACTTATCATTGACTAGAATAACATACCGTCTCCGTCCAAGGAGCGCATCACGGCGACGTATCCTGGTTGTTGCGATGGTATCAACTTAAGTGACTGGTCGACCCTGCGCAAGCATCAGTTCTCTGCATTCCATGCAAAGCACCTCAAGGACGAAGATCTCCAATACATTCCTATTGGTCTCTGTCCCGCCTGCCCAGAGGACCTCGGTTGCAAAGACGAGTACGTCGAGGACTGACAAGTTAGAAGATCGAACGCAGTCGCTCATTTTTCTTTTAGAGGGCAACGCGTTGACATCTATGGTCAAAAAGGCAGGCACTTTGACACGTGCTCGGCATATCATGCGCTCTGCGAAAGAACGAACACGAGGCCTGAACCAATCCTGACGAATCGTGCTGCTGTCAAGACCCTACTCGGGGAGCGTGATCGGCTCAGGATTGCATTGAGGTTCAGAACGCCGAAGAACGCCCCTCCTACGTTCCCTATCACTCCACTGCCACTCCTCACCCCTGTCGCACATGCGTCGCCTTCAGACGGCGTGCAACATCTCCCGATTGGCATGACCTCAGTGCCTTCCTTGGCGTTATACCCTTTTTCTTCGAATGCATCTTCTAGAGTACTCACCCCGACCGAACAATCCGGTCTACAAAATAGCTGGTTGTTGCCCCTGATGCATAACCCCTCTCCAGCACTCATCGATGAGACCACGCGGGACCTAGACGTGTCTTTCCCAGCATATTTCCCCCCGAATCATGCATGGATTTCCGAGTGGAAAAACGCGTCCAACCTCGTTACTCCCGTGAGACCTGACATTGTTTTATCGGTCGACGAGTTGGGCGCCAACTCGAACCCATTGGCTGCAATCTTCGCACCGGGGGACAAACAGATGACCGACCATGGTGTTCTGGCTAATCTGGGAACAGACATCTCGGAAGGCTTAGACTCGCACGCGGACATTTTCCAGGAGAAAGATGTGCAGCAGGTACAGGTGACAGGTGGTGGTGGACCCTTTCTGTCACTCGGCGAAGGGACCCTTGAACTGCTACCGCCTGGATCATTTCCGGCGCACGCTGCACAACAACGCGTGTTGGACCTGCCTCCTGAGTTGTACGAGCTCATTTCCGCCGCCCTCGAACAGCGGAGTTAGGTTTCTGGGAGGTTTCTACACCATCTGGGCATACAATTGTGCCAGAGGGGGCCGACAATCTCCGATGGATGAGCCTGTGAACCGCCATTGTCCTTATACCCCGTCAAATTGTGCGCCACATCTCACCGTAGTAATTAACAGACCTCTGTGAGGAACACCTCGTCGATTGTGTACCATTTCATCATCGGTTATTACATATTAATATTAATTACTCCTTCACCCAGATGGGTTTCATTTTGCCCAGATCGAGGCTCTGTCGGCAAAAACCACGGCCTCGCGTGAGTAAAGACAGGCGGACACATTTACGACTTTGGTACCTATAGAAACAGCTCGTGGAATCCATCCACACGTATCATTGCCCACGAGGCCGTCTATAAACTCACATGAAAAAGTGCGTTACCCAACGCTTGCCGCCAAGTGTCTTAGGAGGAGCGGCAGCTAGCGGTATGCTCCGTATGAGAAATTTCGCCTTTCGTCTGGCCACCAGCCACTACTCAATCATGGTATTATGCACACCCTTGAGCGGTTTAACAATGTCATCTCGCAATACGTAACCTACAAGCACGGAGGTAGCAAACTATTTCGGAATGGCCAACTTGTTAATAAGAACACCCCCCGGTCCCCCTGCTTGTATCTTCTCCTTCCAGTCCCTCTCAATTTCTGAAATATCCCAGTTGGCCGCCAAATATCTGCCGTATCAAAGCCGTCAGAACGTGAATGCAGCATCACCAGGCACATGTAGCACGGACTTTCCGTTCAACCAGTCGATGCGACCAGAAGTAAGGTAGAGCATCGTTGCGGCTGGAAGTTGCAAAGTGTCGAAGATGTAGTCATCAGGGAATGGAAGGCCCGCCTTTTCAGCCGTCTCTGTCTTGATGCCTCCCGGGTGCAACGAAAATACAGTCAATTTTGGATATTCTTCCAAAGAGCAGAGTCTGAGACATTTGAAAATGGTTAAGCAAGTCCTACGCACCAAGGGCGATGAATTCAACCAGGCGATTGAGAGCGTGTTTCGAAGTAACATAGTCGCTTGCATTTCGAATGCGGAGCTGCGCACCATCCGAGGAGACGACCACAATACGCCCGCAAGTCTTCTCGAGCGCCAACAGTGACGGTCTTTACCGCTATTAGGATCCCGTCTCGGGAAGAGAGGACAGAAAAAACAAACCGAACGGTATTGAAAGTGCCTCGGATATTGACCTCAAAGGTGTTCCACCACAGATCTGGATCCTTGCTATCCAACTCTGCAGTCGCAAAGTTAGAACTAGGACGGGTATATCTCTTTACTAACCTACGTACTATTTTCGAAGTCATTCATAATACCTGCATTGGCAATGACGACATCGAGTCGACCGAACCTCTTGAGAGTGGCTTTTACGGCCGCCTCTGTGGCCTTGGGGTCTCGCACATCGGCACGAAAAGGAAGTATCTGAGCGCCCGGGACTGTAGCATGAATTAAAGCAGCTAATTTATCAAGAGACTCTTGATGACGCCCTGTGATGGTCACGTTTGCGCCAGCCTTTGCATAGGTGATGGCAGTTTCCTGTCCAATCCCACGAGATGCGCCCGTGATGAGTACAACCTTGCCACTGTATGTTTGGTTTGCGAAGGCCTCTTTCGGGTCAATCGTCGAGTACACACTACGAAGAGGGTAAGTGGAATAGGAGACGACGCGCATGTGTTGGGATTTACTCGTGATGGTTCGTAACAGGGAGTGCTTCGTCGTAACCGATATAGGACTGAATCGGATCCATGAGGAAGGAACGAGATGATGGGGATGCCACCTAGAGTCAGGGCCTTCTTATATGTCTATCCCCTCCCAAAATCCACAAAGGAACACGTGAGCTGAATAAGTATTCGCGGGGCTGAGCGTTCCCCGACCACTCATCTGCAAAAAATGGAGGCCGTCAAAGCTGTCAAAGACTAGTCTGGAGTCTTGACAACCTCCGCTTTTGCAGATGCTGATCAATGAGACATGAGCGTGAGACATCACAATCTCGACCCCTCGACCAATCAGCAACTCTTCTTGCAACTTCTAGTCAATGGAACCGGCGCGCCACGTGCTTTGTTACTGCAACGAAGATAATTTGGAGTTAAGCGAGAAATTTGGGGTGTCTGAAGGTTCGTCCGGGGGTTGGGTTGGGTCTTGTTCGATCTTCGGGTCTGATACAGTACTTGATTAGAGACACGCAGAACGATTCCACAGGGTCCTTGTCCACTCGACAATCCTACCCCTTACACATGTGGGGCCCACTCTGTAGTTCGTGTTATAGTTGCCACTCAGGCCGCCATGCCTTTTCATTGTTGTCCAGATCTGCGTCTTCTCCACGATGACTATTCAATTTAGTCCCGGCTCCAACATCCCTCCGAATCAATGCGGACTCCGAGTCGTCGTCGCGGAGAGCTGCCACGAAAAAACCGAAGACAAAGACACCGACATCCACCTTGCTGCAGTCAGTGAGGTCACTAGCAATTGTGTGATGATGAGGGCCCGGGCAAGTCGACGCATGACAAACAAGAGCACCTGACAGGTGAAGTGCGTCTCCACATTCGAGCAGCTGCGCTTTTCGCGATCTGATATTCGACGGGATCATACATCAGCCAGCAAGACGACAAAAGTTGAACCCAACTTATTTTGTCGCCTAAATTTGGTTGTTCATTTGGTTGTTCAGTCACTAAGCCGCAAGTAACACTAAGCGACTACTAATTATTTCAATCAAATTTAAGGCTTTTCAGAGCCCAGTTCTCACCCAAGCATGTGGCGGAAATTCATAAGAGTGCTAAGCGTGTAAGACATTGCGATCCCTGCATGGCGAATCTGCCAGTCCCTAATCCGGTTCAGAGACTGACTTCGGAGCAGGGGCTGCAGCTGGGCTACAGGGTTTGAGGGGCTAGTGCGTCGTACAATGACATGATAAAGACGGAAATAAATATCAATTTCGTCTGACCACCGGCACCGGCCACCGCCTAACGATATCATGCACACCCTTGAGAACATCTCGCAATGGTTGGTAATGCGCAACACATATTGTGCGAGTGCCTACAAGTAGGGAGACAGCACACTATTTCGGAATGGCCAACTTGTTAACAAGAACCCCCCCTGGTCCTCCTGCTTGTATCTTCTCCTTCCAGTCCCTCTCAATTTCTGAAATATCCCAGTTGACCGCCAAATATCTGCCATATCAAGACCGTCAGATCGTGAACTGCAGCAACACGAGGTACATATCCACTGACTTTCCGTTCAACCAGTCGACGCGACCAGAAGTAAGGTAGAGCATCGTTGCGGCTGAAAGTTGCAGAGTGTCAAATGGAAAGTCATCAGGGAATGGAACGCCCGCTTCTTCAGTCATCTGTGTCTTGATGCTTCCCGGGTGCAACGAAAAGACAGTCAATTTGGGATATTCTTCCAAAGAGTAGAGGCTAAGACATTTGAAAATGGTTAAGCAAGTCTACGCACCAAGGGCGATGAATTCAACCAGGCGATTGAGGGCATGTTTCGAAGTAGCATAGTCACTTGTAAGCGGAACGCGGAGCTGCGCAGAACCAGAGGAAACGACCACAATTCGCCCGCTAGTCTTCTCGAGGGCCGATAGTGAGGCTCTATACCGCTATTAGGACCCCATCTCGGGAGAGAGAGGAAAAACAAACCGAACAATATTGTAAACGCCCCGTACATTGACCTCAAATGTGTTCCACCACCGATCAGGGTCCTTGTCACCCAACTCTGCAGTCGCAAAGTCAGAACTGAGACGCGTGTTCCTCTTTACTAACCTACGCACTTTTGTTGAAGTCACTCAAAGCACCTGCATTGGCAATGACGACATCAAGCCGACCGAACCGCTCGAGTGTGGCTTCTACGGCTGCCTCTGTGGCCTTGGGGTCTCGCACATCGGTAGGAATACCAAGTATCTGAGCGCCCGAGACTGTGGCACGGATTACAGCAGCCGTTTTATCAAGAGTCTCTTGCGAACGCCCTACAATGGTCACGTTTGCACCGGCCATTGCGTACGTGATGGCGGTTTCCTGTCCGATGCCACGAGATGCGCCTGTGATGAGTACAACCTTGCCACGGTATGTTTGGTTTGCGAAGGCCTCTTTCGGGTCAATCGTCGAGTACACACTACAGAGAGGGTAAGCGAAATAGGAGACGACGAGCATATGTTGGAATTTACTCGCGGTGATTCGTAACAGGGAGCACCTCGTAATCGATAAAGGACTGCATGAGGAATGAGATGTGGGGATCTGAGTCAGGACCTTCTTATATGTCACGGTGTGCCTTCCCAAAACCCACAAAAGGACGTGAGAGTGCTGTGACTCTGACTCCTCTGAGTTTATCAACCTCGGGACCGGCGAGCCGCTGATTCTGACTGAGCATTCCGGATCCCGGCCAAATGAGTCATTAAAATCTCGACACACCTCGACCAATGTCAGCAACTTCAACTTCTGGTGTAAGGTCAAGCAACGTATTGTGCGCGCAGGTGACCCCGAGCGCTGATTATGCGGCCCGGGACAGAGACGAGGCACGGACATTAGCTCAAGATAAGATTGATACGAAGAATTCAAGTCTTTAAGAGGGGATACTATACACCCGTGGTCGTGAGCTGGAGCGATTATACATGAACACAAAGGGAGACAGTCGAAAACATTGGCCCAGGTCGAAGCCTGAAGCAACTGAATGGCTGGCGGTCCGTGGGAACTTTAATTGACTGACACCGACCGTGGTAACTTGAGTTGTTACATGTTACTCATCACAGACACCGACTCACGCGGCGGTTTCGCGCCCCCAGATAGGCTACTTGCTACCGAGGCATGAGATCATGAGACCCCAAGGCCACAGAGGCCGGCCACACTCGAGCGGTTCGTCACGCAGAGAATAAATCAGGCATTGTGGATGTTTCGGACTGTTCGGACTGTGAGGGATATGTAGCGATGAGACCTGCCCATTGTTTATCTCGCTCCAAAAGTACTAAAGAAAGGATTCGAAGATGTGGAGTCCATCGGCCGTTTCCTCGCCAGCTGTGATGACTTCAGTTCCGACTTGACGCATCAGGAGGACCCCAAGCCATGTTAACTTGGAGTTGAACGAGAAACTTGGGGTGTCTGAAGGCCTGTCCGAGGGTTCTTGTCCGATGTTCGGGCCTGATACAGTACTTAATGTAGAGACACGCAAAACGATTCCACGAAGGTCCTTCCTGTCTACTCGACAGTCCCACCCCTCACACATGTGAGCCCACTCTGTAGCTCGTGTTATAGTTGCCACTCATGCCTTGTCATTGTTGTCCAGATCTGCGTCTTCTCCACGATGACTATTCAATTTAGTCCCGGCTCCAACATCCCTCCGAATCAACGCGGAGAGCTGCAACTCTGGATCGAAAAAACCGTCGACAAAGACACCGACGTCCACCTTGCTGCAGTCAGTGAGGTCGCTAGCAATTATCTGATGATGAGGGCGAACTGGCACAAATCGACGCATGACAAACAAGAGCACCTGACAGGTGACGTGATTCTCGTGCGTGTCCAGCTCCATTCACTATTCGCGATCTGATTTTGGCAGGATCATAAAACGCTGGGTGCGGCTCACATCTACAAAACTGGACAAGTCACAATATTCAGCGTTGGTGAAGATTAGTCGTAGTCATGTCACGTACACGTATGTGAAAATGGGATTTGTATTTGAGAGTCACTTATTCGAGTGAGGCCTAGATAGATTATCGGCGTCGCTTCGTCTCCTCGGAAAAATGGACTAAACTCAAATCCAGGGTCCCCCAACGGCAGACTCAACGAATGATCCTGATGGAAAAATAAAACGAGGGTGTAAATTATGAATTCACTTCGGGCTCGGGGCGGCATCATGACGTCAGAGCTACTTATACATACACCACATGCAGGCCAATTGCGGTTGCTATGTTTGAATACGCATTCTTAATTACACATAACTCTTCGAGTACATCTCACGGGACAGTCCCATTCAAAGGTGTGTAGCCCAACGCCTCAGTTTAGAGCACCGTTCCCGTTGCAGTAGTCTACGTTTCCTTTGGCAGGATTTCCTGCCCACTAAGACAACCAGCCGTCAGTGCCAACCCTCCAATAACGTGCATGGCAAAAAAGAGGAGACCCCACTCACGGCAGGGAACGGCCGAGAGACGCCCGATGCGCCAAAGACGGCAAAGGAGAGTATGAGGATTATGAGATGGGCGCCGCCATCGAGTGCGCCACCCAAGATGTAGTTGTACTTGCGATACCATCCCGGGTGGTACCGGCGCAGCCAAAACTGCGACGCCAGTCCGACGATTACGGTCGATAAGGCGATGGAGGTTACGCCAGCAGACTAAGCACGAAGTAGTGATGAGAGTGTGCCAATCGGTCCTCGGGCTCACTCACCAACAAAGAAGAATACTGGAAAATGAGGGGCAGTATGAACCAGTCGACCCTGACAGGGACCGATGTAGGGCCAACGCTATGGCGGTGACGTCAGAACTGGAACGCCATCAGTTAAGCGCCGAGCCTCGGCTTTCACCTTGTTGATAAGCCAATGTATAACCGTTAACGCGAACCCGACGAAAATCCCTATAGGTATGATGAAGTAAGGCCCTGAGAGACCGTACAACTCCTTCGCGAGCGACCAGGTTACGGCATCGCTGTTGAGCGATTGTACAGTCTTCCCGCTCCAGATATTGTTGCCGGTCGGGTCCAGTAGGATGTCACGCTGAGCGCCGGTAATGGAAACCATAACCACTACAGAGCGATTCGTTAGCTTCAATCGCCGAGCGAGCCTCCGGTGGGACGTACCGTAGTTGACAATGGCGCCTAGCAGGTTGGGGTAGCGTTAAGTTCCGAAACGTGAGCAGTTTGGTCGTTAAATCTCACCGATGATCGTCCCCCAAATCTGAGCCACGAACAGGGAACGGGGAGGGATCTTCATACGCCCTTTATTATTTTCCTGGAAAATAAATTCGTAAAACCGAGAGACGTACTTTGAGGTATTGACCTATCTTGAGGTCACTGGAAAACCCAATCGTAGTCGCCACGACGTCATGGCCCCACATTGAGAACTAGGGAAAGCGACCAGTTGTCAAGAAAAAAGGCCGGGACAGGATACCGAAGGACCCACGTAGAGATTCGCAACAGGCCTTCCAGGGCTGATGGCGCCGGCAATCATCTTGAAGACATTGGTGGCCATACCGCTCCCCAGGCGGGCGTTGAGAAGAGTCGCGAACGGAGCCACGATCGCGCCGGAGATGAGCGCGAAGATGTACGACCACCCGGACAGCGCCGTCTGGCCTTCGAGAACGCTGATAAGACCTACGCAGACGTAAACATTATTGTGGACGCCATAGGAGGTACTGCGTGCGCTCACCGGCGAAGAATGATAAGAGCAACAGAAGCGTGTACCACCGCCAGGGAACCTCCTTGTACTTCTGTATCGCGACCCAGTGTGGATCAGGCTGTGTCTTGTCGCGCGCGTGCTTGAAAGATGACAACACCGATGGGCCCCAGAAGAAGACGGAATGAGCAACGAGTCCACCAAGGGCAAGTGAGCCCGTGAGCCCCGCCCATGCGTTGGATCCAGTGAGCGCAGGAAGGCCGATCTCGTCAAGCGCCGTCTGATTCAGTTGGAAATTCGACCCTGTAAAGACCGCCGTTTGGTTGTAGACGGAACCATTGGAAGAGAACAGCGACGTAGAGAGCATAGGGAAAGATTTCGACTGGAAAGAATAAGTTACTTCCACGGAAGCAAGCGAATTGTACTTGCATTCCACGTATTCGAATAGTAAATGGCCACAATAGCGATGTAACAAATGAAGACCCCGATCCAGGAATTTGCCTGCTGGATTAGAGGAAGGCTCATGTATCTGTGGAAAGGCAAAGCTGAACTCGACTGCGAGGTTGTATGCGTGTAGGACTGACGTGGAACCGATATGCTGCCAGTCAAAGCTCAGGCTGAACAAACCAAGACCTTCATTGCCATCCGCTCCACCGAAGATGTTAGTGAAGACATCCTGGACTCGAGTCGGTGCATGTTGGGAGGCGAGGCAGAAGATACTGAAGCCATTCAAAAGCGGGAAGATGTACGACGGAATGATCTCATAGACAAACATGACCGCAAATGCAATCCAAAACAGGCGGACCCGTTTGTGGTTCGAGTCGTTGTCAAAGTGCAGAGCTAGTGCCTACGTGTCAATCGCTGTCAAAGTCAACGGACGAGATAACATACCTTGGAATATGGAAACAGTAGGCAAATTCTGAAAAGCTGGTGAATTTATGTGATCGAGATGCAACGGAACGATACTCACGGTCCAGTAAACCGACTCGCTAGGGTATACGGTGAGAGGCCGGAGGAGCCCGACGATTCCGTAGCCGAAAATAGCAGTTGAGAAGGTCGAGAGAATGGCGGTCGACGCGGTAACTTTCGTATCATAGAGGAGCTGGAGGTCATATGGCACAGCTTAGACGATATGATTACGGCAGCGAAATGCGCTCTTACCCGCTGCACGGCAAAATTGAGAACGGCCGTGCTGCCCAATGATGCACTCGAAGCAACTATGGTCGCAATGACGTGCTGTGTTTTGGTTGAGAAATGCCGACAGGTCTAAAGGTGCAAAAACGCACCTCCTTGAGCCTGAATTCTCCGGGGTTGATGAAGTGGAGAGTAGGTCCAAGCCATTCAAATCGCGTTCCTTCTACCCAAGAATGCCGCGGGAAAAAGGTTGACCAGAACTTCCCCAGTAAGTAAATAAAGAGGAGAAGAAACACTGTCGAGATTCCAACTTGGACGGGCTTGAAAATATAGACCTAGGGGGGGGAGGATATTGGTATTGCATTGACAGATTCAGGAACGAGCAAGTACATACCTGGTACAACGCGGCACCAAGACCGCCAATCACGGTGCCCAAGACGACCGAGCGGAAGGTAAAGGGGGGGTCCCCGTCGTCTCTGAGATCGACAATGTATTGAGAAACGTCTTCCCCACTAGTAATGATGGGCTCCCCGTTGAAGAGCTGCTTTTCGTTCTCGTCATTGTGGCCATCGAGCGACTTTTCTGAGCCAACATCGGCTTCCTTTTCTTTGATAGAGGTATCAAAACGCGAAGGTAAGGTTGGAAGTCCTTCCTGTAGTTCAGCCATCACGGGGAGCAATGAGAAGTCCAATGCCGCTAGGTGAAGCGAGAGCTATGGCAGAGAGTTTTTGGGGCCGCCTTTTGTTGGATTCGGCCCTCTGCCCAAAGTCGATTGCGACAGATGCGTGGAGGTTTGTGCCATATCACACCAGTTGTAGCCGACCTTGGTTTTTAAAGGAATACCCAACCGGGACGAGGCGTAGAATCCGATGAGGCGATGGGCACACGAGACAGGCCGACGCAGCCTCATTTGATACTACCTGTGCCGTGGAGATTCCTTATCGACGCTTAGCCGATACGCCTCGCTAAGCGGGCCCAGTAGAGTGTGCTTCGCGAGAACGCCATCGAGGGTACTCATTGTCAATGTGAGAGAAGCGGGTCCTACAAAGGCCTAGGTAGACGTGTTGCCAAAAAATTAAAGGACCTGGCTTAGCATCATGATGGCGACTTCGCTTGGCCACGTATGACACGGACCTATGATTAGTATCATTCCCCTTGGATTGGCTGTGCACATTATGATGCCATGTGGGAGCACATTTTGAGTAGGGCAAGTCAAGGTTGAGTATTGGGTCTGCAATACCTATGCGGACAGGCATGCTCTGTGCGCTCCTGGTTGAATTAAGTTTGAACCCACTGCAAGGCTGTGTGAGAGCTGAGGTGATATAGACGTGGGTATAGACGGTTCTCTGAGCGATGCAGTACGGCCCGACCAAGTGCCAGTGGGATGCTCGTCGATACCGAGAGGGCCAAAAATTCGGCAACTGCCAGTGTACATGTTAGGTCACCGGTCACCGGTCACTTGACAGCACGCGGCCCGCCACAGCTGGAAAATTATGAGCATAGCACCGACTCGAAGTCAACTGATCTGCCAAGTTGCTTTGACTTGCCCTCGAAATCACCACTGACGAGTCCCGTCGACGCAATGCTCCCAGGTCTAAACTAAATACACCCTCACGCACGCCCAGCGAGGCAAGTGTCCATCGTCCCATCTAGTGCTGTCCAAACCGCTGAGTGATATGACTGATATCGGTCAAAACTAAATCCTCTTTTAGATCGAGCTTGAGATCAATCTCAACGTGGGGAGAGAAAACTTGAAAGCGAACGAGTCGATGACACTTACGGCAATGTACGTTTGATATTCACCACCATCCCAACCTCTCCGCAGATTGGCCCGTGTCATGCATTATGCCTGCATTACTGGCTACGCGGTTACGCAACACAGTTCAATTGTTGGCACGATTCGATGTGCCGTCCTGCGCCCGTTCACGTACAGAGGCTGGGAAGGGGATTAATGTAGTAAAGATGGTTAGGTACTAATACTTTGGACCGACCGCGGGCATCATGTGTGGGAAGACCTGTTTCAGGCAGCTTGACACCACGTTCGGCACACGCGCGCAACCGTGTTCATTTCTTACTGTATTTTGAGTACGTTGGCAATGATGACTTTGCTCGTAATCAATGTCCCATATGGGCCTCAGAGGGACCGACTACTGTACGAGGGATGATCGATGATCCATACACGCTCTCGTTCTCCTACGTTGTGCAATGTGGGAGGAGGGAGTGGAGGGAAGAGAAACAAGAGGCGCGACTTGGTAGGCCGGCAGCGAGTCACTGGCCTGGTCAACGTCAATTATGGGATATTTTTATACTCTACGTTCTCTAGTGTTGCAGACCATTCACGGTGTTTCTTTATTGGAATTGACTCTCGGGAGGCGCTGATGACAGAAACAAACTCAAAATGGGGGAAGGGAAGGCGGGACTGTGAGCTCGGTAAGGCAGAGGCGATTTTGGACCTCCGAGTCCCCACGAACTATAGCGGCTGTGGCGATGCATCTTATCGTGCCCATTGATTTCCTTCCGGGTCTCTGCCCGCTGATGATGTCCCGTTCCAGTAAGTAACGAACTAGCTCTCTTGGTTATCTATGCAGAACAGATAGATGTCCACGCCTTGTCGAGCCACTTACACCACATGCAGGCCTCAGGTTATCTTGTGAATGCTCCGAAACTGCATCCACGCCTTCCTATTATAAATAAATCTTCGAGTACATGTACATCTCAAGAAAAAATTTCATTCCAAAGCGTGTAGCCCAACGCCTCAGTCTAGAGCACCGTTTCCGTTGCAATAGTCCACGTTTCCTTGAGCAGGATTTCCCGCCCACTGGTGACAAGCAGCTGTCAGCGCCAACACGCATGGCAAAAAAAGATGAGACCACACTCACGGCAGGGAACGGCCGCGAGACGCCCGAGGCGCCAAAGACGGCAAACGAGAGTATGAAAATCATGACCTGGGCGCCGCCATCGAGCGCGCCACCCAAGATGTAGTTGTATTTGCGATACCACCCCGGGTGGTACCGGCGCAGCCAAAACTGCGACGTCAGTCCGACGATTATGATCGATGAGACAACGGAGTTTACGCCGACGGACTAAGCACGAAGCAGTGATGAGTGTGTGCCGATAAGGGGGGGGGGCTCGGGCTCACTCACCAACCAAGCAGAATACTGGATAATGAGGGGCACGATGACCTGGTTGACCTTGACGGGACCGATGTAGGGCCAACGCTGTAACGGCGACGTCAGAAAATGAAGGTTACGGGGTGAGCCTTGGCTTTCACCTTTGCGATAAGCCAATGTATAACCGTTACTGCGAATCCGATAAAAATCCCCATAGGTATGATGAAGTAAGGCCCCGAGGGACCGTACAGCTCCTTCGCAAGCGACCAGGTTATGGCATCGCTGTTGAGCGATTGTACAGTCTGCCCGTTCCAGATATTGTTGCCGGTCGGGTCCAGCAGGAGGTCACGCTGAGCGCCGGTAATGGAAACCATAACCACTACGAAGCGATTCGTTAGCTTCAATCGCCAAGCCAGCATCCAGCGGGACGTACCGTAGTTGACAATGGCACCTAGCAGGTTGGTGCGGTAAGCTCCGAAACGTGAGCAGTTTGGTTGTTAATGCTCACCGATGATCGTCCCCCAAACCTGAGCCACGAACAGGGAACGGGGAGGGATCTTCATAACGGCTTTATTAGTCTCCTGAACAATGATTTCGTAAAACCGAGGCGTACTTTGAGGTATTGACCTATCTTGAGGTCGCCTGAAAACCCAACCGTAGTTGACACGACATCATGGCTCCACATTGAGAACTTAAAAAAGAAGCTGTCAAGAAAAATGGCTGAGACAAGACGCCGAATGGCCCACGTAGAGATTCGCAACAGGCCTTCCAGGATTGATGGCGCCAGCAATCATCTTGAAGAGCTGATTGGTGGAGACACCACTCCCCAGGCGGCCATTGATCAGCGTCGAGAATGGAGCCACGATCGCGCCGGAGATGAGCGCGAAGATGTACGACCACACGGGCAGCGTCGTCTGGCCTTTGAGCACGCTGATAAGACCTACGCAGGCATAAAGGATGCTGTGGAAGTTATAGGAGGCGCATGCGCTCACCGGCGAAGAATGCTAAGAGCAATAGAAGCATGTACCACCACCAGGGGGCCTCCTTGTACTTCTGCATGGCGACCCAGTGTGGGTCAGGCTGTGTCTTGTCGCGCGCGTGCTTGAAAGATGACACCACTGATGGGCCC